>JASANG010003322.1:0-115000 GCA_030248215.1 Enoplolaimus lenunculus
TAGGCATATTTCACAGTCTAAGATTCCCAGTCTCTAAGTCCCCAACTCACCCTGTCACACAGTGGGCATGCTTCTACAATTAATATGGGCCAGCAGGCTTATCGAGAAGCATGGAACCATAAGCCTCCACTCAATAAGTTAGTTTCAACGAGATAGTCACAGCTTCAAGAATTTATTTTTCAAATGCAGTTATAAAATATTTAATACAAGTTACCCATTTCTGATGACAATTCCAAATGACATTGCTTAAGTTGAACACAAATCGAACAAATGTGCCAATAGGTTGACGAAAAATGATTTTGACTTAAAATCAAATTTGTCGTCAAAAAAGAAGAAAAATGTCAGCAAAATCCTCAACGAAATGTATGGTAAAAATACATTGTATAACGTCAGAAATATTCAAGTTAATCCCCACAAAGCAGGATTACATGTGTATATACACCTTTAACGGAGAATCCAGTAACATACATACTGTAGCAATCCGAGTCGTTTTAGGATTTGAATTTCAATAAGTTAATTTTTTATCAAATGGTTTCAACAAGAGTGTGCAACTGGGTGCATTCTGTGTACAAATGAATGCACATGCCACGCGTTGTATTTTTCCCTTACCCCCCTCATTTGGGGGGGTGTTGAAACCTTGAACGCAGGCAAATACTGTTGCGATACACAGTGCAAACATTGTTCGATATATTCTCGATTTATGGTTAACTGAAGTTCCGTGTGCAGCTGACCTCTAAACTACAAAAAAGGCGTGAAATGGCAAAAAATGCAAGGGGCAAAATCAAATTCCATGCCAGACATGTATCTTTGGAAGTCGCACTTTATTATCTACTCTTGATTTTAGTATCCCTTTTTACCCAGGAGCGTATGCACACGCTTTCAATTTGGGACGGTATAATGTCCATAAAATGAAGTTTTTTTTTCAACCTCAAAAGAATCCTGGTAATTCCAATCGTCGTAAAAGTTGGTGATTTTACTATTATTTTAGCGCAATCACAGCTCCAAAGTTCCATCTCAATTTACCGCTATCAGGCTCTGGTTCAGCAACGCGGCCGGTTTCACCACCGTTTTAGCGTTTTTCCTTGTGTAGAAAAAATTTCGAGAGAACGCTTGAAGACCAAGATGTCTTAGGTTAAATTAGGTTAGAAGAAACAATAAGGTAATTTTTTTACACTAGAGTGAAAACTGGTTCAAAACTTAGGCCAAAGTTAGGTTAGGTGGTTAGGTTAAGTTAGGTTACGGTAGGAGGGTTCGATCTCGATGTATACGCCCCTGCCGTTTGTAACAAAATTAGTTGCGAGAAACTGTTGCAGGAACATGATGACTTTTAGACAAAAAGTATGCAACTTAGCAGTAATCGCTTGGCCGGTATGCACCAATGCCGGAGCAGTCAGGGGTGAGGGCTCTTCCAAACTCCAGGGTGGACGCATCAGCACATTATTTTGAATTAGTTCTGATCGAAAATTAAGCAATGCGATTAAACCTTATACCGACATAATGCGTCGTTCACAATAATTTTGTCAACAATGCGGCAAAATCGATATCGCATTGGCCAAATGACAAGTTGATCTTCTTGCGTACATTGCTTTTCTACACAGAATGTAACCCAGTTGCATATTATTGTCCAAACAATCATTAATATATCAATAGTATAAATATTATTCCTCAACATTTCAGCAATATATTATATATATTTGTATATATATATATTTGTATATATATAAATTGATTAGGTTTTAATCGACAATTTTCTTGAGCACTTTTGAGAACGTTCCCGATTCATCTGCGATCTGTTTACCCTGTAACACTTTGGCGGGCATTGATATTTTTCGTTGAATCGACGCTGCGGCCGTTTTCGCACCGCCGCTGCCGCCGCCATCGCCGGCCTTTTTCGCGCCTCCGCCTGAGCCGCCGGCACCGCCTGATTTACCGGCACCACCGCCGCCACGGCCTGCGCCTTTCGCACCGCCTGAAACAAGTTTTAGTAACACAAATTTACACATATGATTAACAAAACTTGTTGCCCAATTGGCGCATATAATAATGTAAGCGAACACAAATCTCCTTAAGATGTTGTTGTAAAAATTCGATCGAAGCGAGCGATAAGCCAAACGACACAAATATTGACTGCAATTTCTGGTTCGATTCCTCCCAAATGAAACCCCTCATTACGCGTCTGGTTATGAGTTTTAACATAATCTCAAGCGTACCTGCTTTAGCACCACCAGCACCCGCCGTTTTAGCTCCGCCAGTGGCTCCTTGCGCCTTTGCCGCTCCTCCGCCTCCTTTTTGAGCAGATTTCGCCGGAGCGCCGCCATCTTTACGCATCGCTGACGGTTTACCGCCTCCTCCGCCTCCGCCTCCTCCTCCTGTTGCTCCTGCTGTGCCTGCGCCTCCTGGTGCCGTCGATGAATCGATAATGGTCGAATCTTGAAACGCAACTCCGTCCTTTTTAGTTCTAGGAGCCGGCGCAGCGGCAGCTGCAGGAGGAGCGCCGGCTGACTCTGGGTCTTCGGTCGATGATTCTGTGGGCTGAAACAGGAGGGTAAATATTTCCAAATCACCATAGGGCACCTATCATTAGTTATAGCGACGGCTTTTCAACAATCTAGCTAACGGCCACAGTTGCGAATTTTCAAACAAAACCGTAGCTATCGTATAAAGGTTATGAGGAGCTCAAATATGCTAAAATTTTCAAAATGAAACCATTTGTGAACAAACAAGGAAATGTATTTTTTATGCTTCAAAATTATTTCGTCGTATCCCGCACAGAATATACTATGAACAACTAACTGCAAACTGGGCCAATGTTACTTTAAAGGGCGTAACAATAGATTAAGCGTATCCCTAAACCTAAGCTTAAGCCTAAGCGTAACGAAAATGTGTTCCTAAGCCTAAGCCTAAGCAAAAAATTGTAATCTAGAATCTAAACCTACTCTTTTATAGACCCACCAGAAACCTGGACGCCCCTTAAAGTAACATGGGCCGCAAACTGTATACGAGTTGTACATACACAATGCGCAGTATTAATAATTCAGTCGAGCTTGAACAGTTGAAAATCGCCACAAAGACCCGAGAGCCCCCTCTTGCTCGAGAATCAAGTTATCATAGTCGAATGGTGATAATGAAAACTTTTAATTCAAGAGCTCCAGTGTTCAAATTTAAGTTTGAAACTTAATCTCATATGAAATAGAAAATATTCATGTGGCAGAGGGTTAAAGTACTTTTAAATCCAATTACTATGATTTTCCAAAATTTAAAAACTTTGAGTATCTGTTTACCTGTTGAGGTGGCGATTGCCCTGAGCTATGAGGTTGAGCTGCTCCAGATGCCACCGCACTGGACTGACGTCGCTCTTGTTGCAATTGTCGCGGCAACGGCTGACTACTATCGCTAGTAGTCGGTTCTTCACCCGACGTCGATACAGTCACACCTGCAGACAAGCCGCTGTTATCGCCGGAATCCTGCTGTTGGGACTGTATTGACGAAGGCGGACCATTGGCAGTGGTTGTAGCGTTACCAGCTGCCACAGCGGTGCTAGAACGATGGCCTCGTTTACTAGCGGCTGTACCAGCTGGCGACGCTTCATCGCCTTCTGAGCCAGCGGGCGGCCCTCCGGCTGTGCTCGCGGGCAACGAAAGAAAATTCGAAGGCACTAGGCCGGTCCGCCCGTGCAGCTCGCCGAGGTAGAAGCCATCTTCGTCCATATCGCCGTGGACTGTGATCAGATCGCCGGCTTGAAAACTTAATTCGATCTGAAAATATATTTGAAGCATTTGAACCATTTTTAAAAAAGTTAATATTTATGCAAATTTGATAATTTTTGTTTGATTAATTAATTTGACCTTTAGGCTCACCAAATGCTCGTAAATTATCTTCATCTGTGAATAACATAGTGAAGAAATGCCAAATCGAAGCGTAGTTTTGTAGCTAAGACTAAGTCTAAGCCAAATTAATAAAAAAATCAAAACATCACCAGTTCACTTGTTTTGTCAACTGCACAATGCTCCGTTGTGGAAAGTTTGAGCACAGGTTTCGATCGGATTTGCTAAACTTCGAAAGTTTAAATCTAAATTTATACGAATTAGGTGTAAGCTGTCGCCGCCTCATCGGAGCTATTTTTGCCGTTTTAAATCCTAATCACGGTATAAATAAATAACTGCTACTCAATCAGCTTACCTCAGCGTCAACATTCGGTGATGACTCAGTTGGATTGTAATCGTACAACGCGACCATTTTGCGTCCGACCGTATTTCGTGTCATTTCACGCAATTTTTCACGATCTTCTTTTCCTAAAATAAAAACCATGAAAAAAGTAATTAATTCGAAAAAATTAAGAGAAAAAATGTGTGCACTTTTTTAAAATGAAAATAAATGAAAAAAGATATAACTTTTTGAAAAAAATAGCTAAAATCAAAAGTGTTCATTTTTTCTAAAATAAAAAATAATAAAAAATTTGTACGTATTCTGTTAAAATAAACAATTTAAAGACGTATAAAAAATTAAAAATATATAAAAAGATTGTTTCATCTATAGTGAAGGCTTAGGCTTTACAAGCATACTTAGGATTATGCTTAGATTTATTAATTGGCTTCAGGACGTTGTTGAGCGTCCACGGGAACATTTTTCAAAACCGGAGCCAGAAACCATGTTGAATTCTTATAGCGGAACCGAAATGCCAGTTGTACGTTTTTAAAAAATATTGAACGCAGTTTAACAATAACTGACTTACTAAAACTGCCTCTAAATCTGCCTCCACGTTCTCGTAACGCCAATGCTTCAGCGGTTCCATAACGCGATTCTCCGTACAACGCACCGGGTACATATCGTTCCATATCCCGGCGGTATTTTTCGTCGAAACTTTCGTTCCTGAAACAATCCTCAAAGTATAATACCGTCGACTAGTTTACTGGGACACAAGATCTCTCAAGGAATGGTGACAACGTGAAGATCAAAGATATTACCAGAAATACTATGAGTAATTAGAAAATTCTTTTAGCAGATTTTACGATAATCAACTGGATTGTAAAAATCAAAAACGTTGTCGTGTTCGGTACGCACGCATAAACAATTTTTTGACAATAAAGTTATACTTTTGCAAACCAAAATCCAAGTTGCGCACTTGGTTCTTTGATTTATTAGAAACTATGTTTGTTATCAATTTTGCTGCTGCCAATATTATTGGCTCAAAAGTGATTTATTTCGGCTCAAACTCACCTATCAAGCGGTCTTGTGCCTCCAGCCAGCCTTCGTTCGGCGTCCAAGGCGTATCGATCTGCAAAATACCCGGCCGGCAGACGCGAATGCCTTATGCGTCCAAATTCATCAGCAAATTGAGGCGGTGGGCCTAACGGCGGTGGATAATCATAATACGCAGCAGAAGGCTCCGAAACAGTAGGCACTAGTGGCGGTGGCGGTGGCAAATGAGGAAGAGGCGCTAGCGGTCCATGATGAAATCGATCCAAGCTGCCTAAAATTGGCGGTGTCGCCGGAATTAAGTCAGCAGCGGCGGCTGGAACCGGAACTGAATGTTGATGATGATGATGATGATGATTATAAGCTCCTGCGGACAAATGATGCAAACTAGCGCGATGGTGGGCGGCGGCAGCAGCAGCGGCAGCTAAAGACCCTGGAAGGCCACCGCCGCCGCTATCAGACACCACTGACGGACTAGATACAACCGGCGGCGCTGGGGGAGGTAGTGAAAATTCACGATGATGTAAGTATGGGCCTCCGGAGCTACGTGGCGTAGGCAGCACATATCCAGGCGCCGAATCCAGAGCAGCCATCTGGGCGGAATAATTTCGTTGCCGGCCTTCGCCAGCCGCGAATACTGCCGATGGCAGTGGTGGAGATTCGCCGCTTACAATAGGCGCAAGTCGCTCTAAACTTTGCCGGTCTAAGCTTTGTCGATGGACCGAGCTTGGATCGGAGCCATGGTGTGGCGGCAGCGGTGGTGGTGGAGGCATTCCATGATGTCGATACATCATCGCCGCCGTCGATACGTGTCGTGGGTCGTGATGTACTGCTGCGGCGGCGGCAGCAGCGGCAGCGGCTGCCGCTGCAGCAGCTGCGGCGTAACCTTCACGCCGTTGCTGTTCATGTTGTTGAGCAACAACAGCAGCAGCTGCGTGTTCATGTTCGACAGCAGCTGCTGCTGCAGCGGCGGCCGCTTCAACAACTTGATGATCGAGCGAGTAGGATTTTTGTTTCCATCTCGATCTTCTAAGTCTTGGATCGGCCGCCGCTGCCTGGCTAGGATAGACTCCGCCAGCGGAGGTAGCTGGCAATGATAACGGCGTAGGACCTATACCTGGATCGTAATATGTCGAATGAGCGGGCAACGGGGGTCCGCCGCCTGGGCCGGCCCCTCGAGCCGTATTTGGAGCTGATCCTCCGGCCGCTGCGGCAGCTGCTGCTGCGGCCGCTCGATGTTCTAGTCGAAACAGCGATGGATCAGAGCTATTATGTGGCCAATGGCGGTACGCAGCTGTTGAGCGTAGCGAAGCAGGGCCATGAACCGCCGGCGCTATGGGTGGTGCTATACCGCCGCCGCGACTACGTATCGCCGTAGCTCGTCCAGGAAAATAATAATTCCCAGACGAGCTAGCGGCCAGCCCAGATGCGCCATGCGGAGGCGGTGGTGACCCGGAATATTCACCGGCTGATTCGTAGTATAGCGGCGGCGGCGGTACACCTGATACCCGTGGAATAAACGATGTAGACGCGACGCCACCTGCAACTGCGTCTACAGAATGTTGATGTTGCAATTCGCGAAACGCATATTTTTCTTCTCGATCCATTGGACGCACTAAATTGTACGGTACTAGTCCCAGACGGCCGTTCGCTTCGCCGCGATAAAATCCGTCAAGATCTTTATCGCCATATATCTGAAATAATACAAACAAACATAAACATACATTTTTTGACTGAATCTTCCACAATAACTTGTGTACGCCATGAAACCAGGTACTAGCGGAGGTGCAGAAAATACCACAGCCGAAGGTGTAAACAAATTTTGCCTGAGTCTGAACCAGAGATGAAACCAAATTAGGCAACAAAAATGATAATAACACTGCCAACTTGAAGTAGAATCTGCAAATCCCTGTATCAAATTAGAGTTTGTTTGTCATACGCTGCACGTATAACTTATTTCTAGCTTTGTTGTGAACAGTACCGGCGGACGCGATCCCCAAACTCCCAATTGGGAAGGGATCCCGACCATTGGAAAATACCCCATCTTGGAGAACTCAAAAGGGTTTCTCGGATCACGAAGTTATAGAGCTGTGAAACATTTAATTGGGGCTCCTTTGGATTTGTTTGAGGCTACGACTTTTCTAACGCCGGTTGTGAATAAAATAAGACTTAACAAACAAGATCTCAGGTTCGTAGCTGCCATAAACGGGATATTTGAAAATCTACCTCTAAGGCAAACGTATAGAATAGAGCCGGATCGTTTTCCTGAGGAGTTGTAATAGAGTCAGTTTAAGCTTTAGACTAAATTTTTTACTTAGGCTTAGCCTTAGGCACATCCTTATGCTTAGACTTAAGCGTACGTTCATCGTTATGCTTAGGCTTAGGCTTAGGAATATGGTTATACTAGTGTTCCGGCCCTGTTCCGTACATGGGCCTAAAAATCTATCTCTAAACGGTGATGATTTGATAAACGTGTAAGCAGTGGGTGACCGATTGATTGGTCAAAGCCTCGTTTACATTTCAGTAAAAGGTTTTTTAATACTTTTTCAGTTTGGAACTCAGGAAATCAGCTTTCAAAATTTTTATAAAACGTAACCTTTTTCCAAAATCCTGGTTACGTATAAGAAAGCGACCAGCAGAACACTGTAACCAAACGCCTAAATTGTAATGTTAAAATGTTTCTAACATTTGAAATTGATTTTTGAGTATTTCTGATAAATTAAAACCGTAAAAATATTGCCGAAATTTGAAAACGAAATTTAAAATTGTGATGTCAAAATTCATAATCTTTGGAAAAAATTTGCTGAAATTTCAAAGTGAAATTTAAAATTGTGATGTCAAAATTTATAATCTTTGGAAAAAATTTGCTGAAATTTCAAAGTGAAATTTAAAATTGTGATGTCAAAATTTATAATCTTTGGAAAAAATTTGCCGAAATTTCAAAGTGAAATTTAAAATTTTGATGTCAAAATTCTTAATCTTTGGAACAAAATTTGCCGAAATTTCAAAGTGAAATATAAAATTTTGATGTCAAAATTCATCATCTTTGGAAAAAATAAAGAACAGAGCTACTTGCTGTTTTTTTCAAATAGCAAAAGTCGTCGTCTACAGCCGATGTGAATATCCACACTCCGTACACGAATTAAAGTAAACGATGCACAACGATTATTGGCGTGGGCATTAATTGCGTTTGGCTTCTGGCTCGCTTAGCTTACGAACGTTTCTAATCATTTTACATCTCGCGCGGCCTCTGTTTTAAAATTTTCGATAATATCGGCTATGCCCTTGACACAAGAATTTGAAAAAGTAGATTGGCAACAAGTATTTTGAGAGCAATCCATGAGAAACTATAAATACACCTAAACTATTGAGCAATAAAGCTAACCTAATTGTCATGATTTTGAGAAAATTAGTAAAAAGAATTCAAAATTTCTTATCGTCTTAAACTAAAATATCCATGGTGTAAACAGATTGTAAAAATGACGAAAACGGATAACTGTTTCAAAAATGCTTTTTTCTACCAACACAATTGAGACGTGCATATATTCACCGGGTTTTCAATAATAGTAAAGAACAAATGGCGGATGCATCGAAATTTTCAAGATTTTAAATAAATTTCGTAATTTTCATTTCATTTCAAACAATTGTAACATATCTGTAGCGAAAAAGTTCGAGTTATATACGCGATTTATAACCAAGTTTTAAATGTGAAAATAACATAATTTCCGTTATTTCTATAGCGGAAACGGACACCGATTTTTATCGGACACGGACACGAAAACCCAATTTTACACCCTGAAAATAACAGAAAAAACTAATCAGAAACAGATGTTTGAAAAGACTGAAATTTAACGAGTAAATAAATATTTTCTCAACGGTGACCTTTCATTCTTTACTCTCATTGGTCACAAATTCAATTCTCAAATGTGTATAGCACCTATCTTCAGTTTTGGTAATACCAAAATGAAATCTTGGCTATAGGCTCGTTTGAGACCACCAGTCATATGAATTGCGTAAAGAATTAGTGGCAGTTTCGACAAATTCAACACACATTCTTAAATTTTGAAAATTTCAACCAACATTCTTAAATTTTAAAAATTTCAACACACATTCTTAAATTTTAAAAATTTAACCAACATTCTTAAATTTTGAAAATTTCAACCAACATTCTTAAACTTTGAAAATTTCAACCAACATTCTTAAATTTTGAAAATTTCAACCAACATTCTTAAATTTTGAACCTTTCAACACACATTCTTAAATTTTAAAAACTTAACCAACATTCTTAAATTTTAAAAATTTCAACCAACATTCTTAAACTTTGAAAATTTCAACCAACATTCTTAAATTTTAAAAATTTCAACCAACATTCTTAAATTTTAAAAATTTCAACCAACATTCTTAAATTTTGAACACTGAAAACCGCTGAACTGAAGACACTCGTCCAAAACTATTTCAATCAATGCCTTTTAAGAAGGTTCATTGTACTGCCTTCCTTTATCTGATGGCCCACCATGGAGCTGCACGAAAAATGCGTTACTACTCGAAATTGCGTGAACCCGTTTTAAGCTGAAGCTAGGGCATACCAATAGGAGGCACACCAATAGGAGGGGAGGCTAGGAAGCCGCACTCCCTTTCAAACCAAAAACAATTTTTATCAGATACAGTAAGTGCGTTGTTCAATAATCGTTGACGAAACACCAACACTATTTTAAAAGCTAAAATATTAGTCATTTTTCGCTTCAGTCAATTCACAGTGCCGGCTCACGCCGAAACCAAGGTTCTTGGAACACAGCCGCGTTGGTGCAGTTCTTCAAAACCAGCTCGATCCCCAGCGTATTACCCTACACTAGAAGCATGCAGTCGGATTCAGCTCGTCGTCCTGAACAACTTAGCGGCCCCCACCAAAAAGGTTTACCGCAACTTGTAAGCTTGCCATTTATACCGCATACCCCCACCTAAAATTGGTTTGCTCTCGCCCCACCGGGCAGGTTAAGCTCGCTACGGGACTGTTTAGTGTTGCGGTTCACTGTATCATAACTTTAATGCTTAATTGCGCAAATATTTCGTTGTGTTAAATAATGTTTTTTTTGCCCATAAGGAATTATGTGCATTAAACCGTTAAAGTTGAGCCTCGATAATTTACCCGGTTTAAAATTATACGCTAAAAGTCCGCGGGCGCCCTAATTTGTCAACGTGTTTGGGCCGTGGCTAAACGGAGACAGGCGCCGTGTTCAGTACCGCGTCAACTGGGCCACAGTACACCTTCGATCACACATATAGTTTAAGGGTTGCGCTTGGGTTTAGGTAAAGGTTTACGTTAGACAAAGCTAATAGGTAAAGGTTTAAGCTAGACATAGCTAATAGGTAAAGGCTTAAGCTAGACATAGCTAATAGGTAAAGGCTTAAGCTAGACATAGCTAATAGGCAAAGGCTTAAGCTAGACATAGCTAATAGGTAAAGGCTTAAGCTAGACATAGCTAATAGGCAAAGGCTTAAGCTGGACATAGCTAATAGGCAAAGGCTTAAGCTAGACATAGCTAATAGGCAAAGGCTTAAGCTGGACATAGCTAATAGGTAAAGGCTTAAGCTAGACATAGCTAATAGGTAAAGGCTTAAGCTAGACATAGCTAATAGGTAAAGGCTTAAGCTAGACGTAGCTAATAGGTAAAGGCTTAAGCTAGACATAGCTAATAGGCAAAGGCTTAAGCTGGACATAGCTAATAGGTAAAGGCTTAAGCTAGACATAGCTAATAGGCAAAGGCTTAAGCTGGACATAGCTAATAGGTAAAGGCTTAAGCTAGACATAGCTAATAGGCAAAGGCTTAAGCTAGACATAGCTAATAGGCAAAGGCTTAAGCTAGACATAGCTAATAGGCAAAGGCTTAAGCTAGACATAGCTAATAGGTAAAGGCTTAAGCTAGACATAGCTAATAGGCAAAGGCTTAAGCTAGACATAGCTAATAGGCAAAGGCTTAAGCTGGACATAGCTAATAGGCAAAGGCTTAAGCTAGACATAGCTAATAGGCAAAGGCTTAAGCTGGACATAGCTAATAGGCAAAGGCTTAAGCTAGACATAGCTAATAGGCAAAGGCTTAAGCTGGACATAGCTAATAGGTAAAGGCTTAAGCTAGACATAGCTAATAGGCAAAGGCTTAAGCTGGACATAGCTAATAGGCAAAGGCTTAAGCTAGACATAGCTAATAGGCAAAGGCTTAAGCTGGACATAGCTAATAGGTAAAGGCTTAAGCTAGACATAGCTAATAGGCAAAGGCTTAAGCTAGACATAGCTAATAGGTAAAGGCTTAAGCTAGACATAGCTAATAGGCAAAGGCTTAAGCTAGACATAGCTAATAGGCAAAGGCTTAGGCTGGACATAGCTAATAGGCAAAGGCTTAAGCTAGACATAGCTAATAGGCAAAGGCTTAAGCTGGACATAGCTAATAGGCAAAGGCTTAAGCTGGACATAGCTAATAGGCAAAGGCTTAAGCTAGACATAGCTAATAGGCAAAGGCTTAAGCTGGACATAGCTAATAGGTAAAGGCTTAAGCTAGACATAGCTAATAGGTAAAGGCTTAAGCTAGACATAGCTAATAGGTAAAGGCTTAAGCAAGACATAGCTAATAGGCAAAGGCTTAAGCTAGACATAGCTAATAGGCAAAGGCTTAAGCTAGACATAGCTAATAGGCAAAGGCTTAAGCTGGACATAGCTAATAGGTAAAGGCTTAAGCTAGACATAGCTAATAGGCAAAGGCTTAAGCTAGACATAGCTAATAGGTAAAGGCTTAAGCTAGACATAGCTAATAGGCAAAGGCTTAAGCTAGACATAGCTAATAGGTAAAAACTTAAGCTAGACATAGCTAATAGGTAAAGGCTTAAGCTAGACATAGCTAATAGGTAAAGGCTTAAGCTAGACATAGCTAATAGGTAAAGGCTTAAGCTAGACATAGCTAATAGGTAAAGGCTTAAGCTAGACATAGCTAATAGACAAAGGCTTAAGCTGGACATAGCTAATAGGTAAAGGCTTAAGCTAGACATAGCTAATAGGTAAAGGCTTAAGCTAGACATAGCTAATAGGCAAAGGCTTAAGCTAGACATAGCTAATAGGTAAAGGCTTAAGCTAGACATAGCTAATAGGTAAAGGCTTAAGCTAGACATAGCTAAGCCTTTTTCAAAGGTAAAGACTTAGGTTCGACCCATTTCATACAAGAGGTTGAACAGTATTAGGTTGCGGTGTGAATTTATGAGCTGAAAAATTTTGCGTAAAAAACATTTTAATACTTATGATCTACTTAAAATTTAAATTCATACAAAACGGTAATGCTAAAAGTTTTCAATTCTTTATACGCAACTGAAAAATTTTCGGCAAAAGGGGCAAAAGTTGTTCGTATTGGGACGCACACCCCATCAATATCACGCAGTTTGGGCCCTGAACCAATCGCATCGAATCTGGCATCGTTGAACAGCTCTTGTTACCGCAAGTCATATACTGTAACATCTTAGATTGTCTCATTAAGACGTCTTTATGAAATCAAATGTATTTTGTGTAAAAATACTCAAAGAAAAGGGGCGGTAAACGAAAAGAATAAATATTTTGCCAGGATTACAAAACCCAAATTACTTCCGTCACATTATATAAGCAGCTTTGATTTAAATTTAAAAAGATACTCCTGTCAGTGCCGGAGCAGGCGTGCCCTCCCAATATTCCGGAGTGAAGGTAGGCCCGTAGCCAACTCACCTTGCTAGGGGGGTTAAAATGTTTCCAGGAGGGGCATTCAGAGATTTTTAATGACTTAAAAGCAATTTTGAAAATTATCCAGGGGGCCAAAATTTTTCCAGGGGCGCTGATCCCCCCTGGCCCCTTTTAGACTACGGGCCCGGGTAAAGGCCCCTTGCGATGATCAAAATTTTTTTCAACTTTTTTGTTTAAAATCTTGTTAGGGAGGTCAAATCGGGGGTATGGCCGGTGGCTGCTCCTGGCCTGACTCTTGTAAAAGGCACTATCGGCTTATAACAAATACAAAGATAATTTGGACAGAACTATTTTAAAATAGACATTGTACCCGGGCCCGTAGCCAAGGGGGGGGCGGGAAAGGGGAAAAGGCGCGGGTCAGCTCCCCTGGAAAAAATTTGCCTTTCCCCCTTAGAAAATTTTCAACCTTGCTTGTAAGTCATCGAAAACCCTTGTATGTCCCCTGAAAAATGTTTAGCGCTTCTATAAAGATGACCTGGCTACGCGCCTGATTGTACGAACTGAATATTGTGCCCTCCTTAATATAGTTCTATGATCCACGGCGCTGTTCTTGGATAAATTCAGACTATTCAACCACGAAATTAGTGACACAAATCTCAAGTACTTTGTAACCTGTGAAATACGGCAGGGGGGTACATTTTATAAAAAATTTTGACGGAGGCTTTTTGTTTGGAAAAATGTCAAGCTACCCGTTTGACAGAGGGTGAAAGTAAAAATTTATGACAAATCGCACTGGTTCAAAAAATGGCATTTATTTTTTTAAGTAAAAAAGTTAACTATTAACGCAAGTTTTCGACTTAAAGTCGATACTAATTCGAACAGCTTAAAGTAAATACTTCAGTAAGATATCAGAAACCCGTCTAGTGCGTATATTTTAAATACAAAATAATCCTTGAATTCGCTGAATAACTTCTACAACGACTGCGCAATGAAACGCAACCAATTGCAATCAAATTGTTGTTGCAAAAGCGTTGTCACGCATGTTGAAGGTGTTTTGATTCAAAAACCAAACGCTAAAATTTTAAAGTATTCAAACCGAATTTTTAATTTAAATTTCGATACTACACAGTCCAGGTGATATCAGGCTGACGCAACGCACATACATATATACAGTGTCGGAGCAGACAGGGGGGCTCTCACCAAACTTCAAGGTGGGGGCGCCAAAACTCGCGAGCGAAAAGTCCGACGCATTTTAAAACTTCGACGGTTTTTCTTTCAACCGGTTAAAATGGGTTTATCCCTTTAGGGGTGGACCCCCCAAAAAATAAGATCAAAACTCACAACGGGTTATTTGACATTCTGTAAGAGTGTGTATGCCGTATTTCTTCCGATATTTGCAAGCATTTTATATACTCCCCTCGTGCAAATCCACATGATTTGGCTTTACGACCACGGCCATATGACCATAAAGGTCGCAGGTGGCGAGACGGGAGCGCAGGCCCCTGAAATGCCACCGCGATGCGGATAACTTTTGCAAAATTTAACTGGTCCTACAAACACAAAACAAAGCGATAGTTTGGTCCAAGCTAAACCCGCGCCCTAACAATTCATGAGGACATGTCCTTGGTTCAAGTCCTGAGTTAGGCTGGTAAAGCCCAAGTTTATATGAAGCAAAGACAACGAAGCGTTATAAACATTTCAGACAGGCAATCAGATACCTAATGACTGAATAACACAGATGGTGTCTAAAGAAATTTGGAGATCTTAATCAATAATTATAAACATTAACCCCTTCTCACATTGAGTTGCCCATAGGCAACTCAGCGCAGTATATATACGTTAAATAATATATATCGCACCGTGTTTAATAACTGCAACACGTATACATAGTACTGAATCACTACAAGACATGAGAGCCTCCTCGGGCTCGAGCGTCAAGCTCATATGGCTGAGTGGTGATGGTATACGTCTCCCACTCCAGTCACTGGAGTTCGAATCGTAGCATAAAAGTAGGTCTCGGGGGAAATAGAAAATATTCATATGAGAAAGGGTTAATTATAACTCCCATTACAAAATTCATAATTAATATATTTAGAAACATGATATACTCCGCAATCAAGAAACGCTGACGTACACAAAATAAAGCAAAGGACTGCAGAAGGTGCTTATCCAAATTTTCTTAATACTCGATGTCCCAGTTCGCTTAATTGAAATTTTATTGTTAACCGTTGACAGGTACTAAAATTGCTTAAAAAATACTGTCCATAAGCAGTCCTGCAACCGGAAAATGTCAATTATCGAGACAAGAACATTTATGAATGGGGCCGGTACGCAACAACCGGATGTGAAAATGCCGGAACCAGACCTGGTGGTCAAACAAAATTGTGCCTGGCGAAATTATGTAGTTAAAATAACGGTTTAATTTGCTAATTTTAGCAAATAAACTTGTAAGGTATTGCTAAATTTTTCGGTTTTACACTTACTGCGAAATTTTGACAATTTTTTAACTAGAAATTGTACCAAAAATTGAAATAAAATGTATCGAACAACTAAATTTGGGTACATCTATGCAAAATCTTCACTACCAAAATTGCTTGAACCTATTCTACCGGAACCAGAGTCGGAAGTCGATTTTTTTGTCAGAGTCGGAGGCAAACCTCCAGTTGTACTCTAAAAATAGGGCAAATAAATTTAGCTTAAAATGAAGTATAATTCTTCCCAATAAATATCCAACACGGGGCAATGCTCGCTCACTCCCTCGCCGTTTATACATGACTCTTCTGTAAGAATCGGTAACCGATTAAATTTTCAAATAGCTTTAACAATAGCCTAAGCCCAGAAAGTATGCTTTCTCATTATCGACGCTGTCATATGTGCGCCTACAAAGCCTAATTAATAATTTAATAATAGTACAAAAACTAAATAATTAGTATGAGCATGCCTGAACCTTCTGGTCGTAGTACAGTAATATTGGCCAATGTAAAGAACAGGGGCGGAATAGTATTATAACCATATTCGTAAGCCTAAGCCTAAGCATAAGCGTAAGAATGAGCGTTTTCCTAAGCCTAAACCTAAGTCTGAGGCTAAGCGAAAAATGAGTCTAACACTTAAGCTTACTCTATTATAGGCCCACAGAAAAACGTTCCGCTTCTGTTCTTTACACGGGCCGTAATATTTATGAGTGGTCTGATTGGTAGCACTGGCCAGCATTCAATAATGCAAGGGTACCACTTAAAATTACGGTTATAATTAGCGAACACTGACACAAAAGTAGATATTTTCGCCAGTAAGATTTGAAATTTTAAAAAACACATCACAAAAACCAAAATTGATATTATATATATAAATGACGCAAAACATAGAGATACTGCAAACTTAACAAAAAATATAATACCTCTTAAGACATATTACAGGTTTAAATTAAAAATTTTCTTATTTTTCTTAACAAATTAATGATCGAGAAAAAAAATTATCTCAATACGGCTTCGTCAGTCAAGAAACCCTACTTTGAGTACAAAATTAAATCAAACCGGCGCTCGCTCGCCGCCTCGATGCCCCAGTGTATAACGTCAAACAATCAGTTAACACAAGAGTGAGAGTTACTTAGCAAGCACATTATTATAGTCAAAATGACCTTTAGTACAATTCGACTATAAGCATGAAAGTAAAAGTTGATTATAAATAAACAAAGCGGTTGGTATATAATTAAATCTCGGGTAAATTCTATGCTTCTTGGCACATTTTTTTGTGTTTGAAACTTATACAAATTAGCAACGCAAATCAGCAGCTCGTCGAGGTTTATTTGTTTCAAGTCTCACAAAATGTTTAGTTGGCAGTGTAATTGCGACTAACGTCAGGGGGGACTCAATGTAGGGGGGACTCAATGTGGGGGGACTCAATGTGGGGGACTCAATGTGTGGGGACTCAATGTTGGGGACTCAATGTTGGGGGGGACTCAATGTGGGGGGCGGGGAATCAATGTGGGGGGACTCAATGTGGTGGGGACTCAATGTGGGGGGGACTCAATGTGGGGGGACTCAATGTGGGGGGACTCAATGTGGGGGGGACTCAATGTGGGGGACTCAATGTGGGGGGGTTCTTTGCAGACTATGATATTACCGAAGAAGCATCAGAAACTTCTAATGAGATACGAGCGTAATCTAAGAGTAACAAGTCAAAACACAATTTTAGTACTAAATCTTAGTACAAAATTGTTCGGTATGTATGAACTGTTAATCTGTAACATATCAAATTTAGTAAGCGACTTAAGTAATTATTTAAGCATTTATGCGACTTCAGTATTTATTTAACTTAACGAAATTGTTAAAAATGACAAAATGCTTAAGTAATTACTTAGCATGGACTTAATAGGTACTTAAAACCTTAAAGTGATTCTGGCTTGCCCAAGCCGAATCTAACTTTAACTTAACAACAAAATTTTGTAATTTTTTAATCTCGGAGTTGTACCTACTCCAATCGTGGAACGACCCACAACTTTATCACTACACTATGGTAGTATACGATTAAGTTGTCGTCAAAATCACGACAGTTATTTGCACACCTTTGCCCGCTTTACGTACCAAACAGACCCTACTAAACCGTGACATAACCTAATTTTTTGCACGTTTTACCTCTTCAAACTACGCATAGCAGCCTGCAAAAACACCACACACGTAAGGATTTATTTTCCAAAGGGTGCAGCCGTTTTTGTATTTTTTTGCGAGCAAACGTAGCGAACCAAAAATTTTTGTGATCTTTGATATTCAGGATTTTATTCTAAATCCTGATTGGTTTTTGTTTTGAAAAAGTTTCGGGGGGTGAAACTATAACCCCCCATAGCTCGTTTTGTGTTCTATTCCGGCTAAAAATACAGTAAACTGCGTTTCACATCGGTTACGGTACAACAAACTCCAGGTACTCGATGCCCCTACTTGAAAAAAACCCCGGTATACTTTGAGCTGACGGAAAAGTGAAGAAAAAGGAACTAAAATAATAAACAACTATGGAATATAAACTGCCCGTTTCTGTTCCAAATGCACAGTTGTCTCCACCCTAGCAAGATTTTAAACAAAAAATTTGAAAAATATTTTAATCATCGCAAGGGGTCCCACCCTGGAATTTTGTGGGGCTCACCGTAGCCTCCTCTGGCACTGGGCGGCGCTCGTAACCCGTGTAGTTGCGGGTCTGCTATTTGATCAGGTAAAAAAATGCGGTACGTTTCACTATTCGGTTCCGGTACGTTTCACTATTTGATTCTGGTACGTTTCACTATTCGGTTCCAGTTCTGGTCAAAAAATTTGCGTTTCAAAATTTAAAATTGAACTTCGTTTTTGGTGTAATTATTTTTAACTAATCAGTAGAAATATTTCCAAAGTTTTACATTACTGAAAATATTAGTACTGGTTCGGCAAATTTAATTTGCCATAGACGGTTAGGATAAAAGAATTTGGGTTGTCCCCTGATTATATAGCATATTAATATAAAATATTTTCTATATAATATAATGTACATTACAAAATATATTACTATATTAATAATATTCGATACAATAATATTTCTTCGTTAAAGTTGGCTTAATTTAAAGTGACATCGTTGTCAAAAGAGTCTCAGGTATTCGCAGATGGTCATTATCCCACAACAAAGAAATATTGAAAAAATGAAAACAAAATTATTTTCTTAAATTCAATAGATCATAAATAAACGGTTTGAGACATTTTCTCACTCCCCCATGTTCACTCTTAACAGGCCCCCCCCGGCTGATTTCGCGAATTTTTTTCCTGCTGAAAACTACTATTTTTCTCTGTTTTGCCTGTTAGCCAATAACCAGAAACACTTTTATATCCACATCGTTAACCAGTGCAAAATTGCTTGCATCAAAAATCAATCTATGAAAATAAATTAAAGGTAATAAAAGGGACATATTCAGGCTCAATTAGCATGTGTCTAAAACAAAACAATAGCGAACCGCTAGAAGTCTAGAAAGACGTATCAGAGAAACTTCAAGCTTAATATTCACTAAAAAACTCGCCGAGCGCTGTTAACACAGTCACGATATTAGCAAGTTTTTAAATATTATACAGTTTATGTTTTAAATTCCCTGTAAAGATGAAAAATATCCATGTTTTCGCTGTTGTCTGATAAGCTACTAAATTTCCAACTTTTTCCTGTTTTCCCTGTTGAGCGGGGATAGCCCATAGCCAGCTCACTTTGCTAGAAGGGCTAAAGGGTATTCAGTTGGGGCATACAAGGGTTTTCGTTGACTTGCAAGCAAGACTGAAAATTTTCAAAGGAGGTCCAAAATTTTTGCAGGAAAGTTGAGCACACCCCCCTTGGCTATCGACCGTCCAACAATCTAAAATTAAAGTCGCCCATTGGTTCGTCGAAAGTCGTACGGATTGGGTACTCTCATTGGTTGAGAGTGAGGCTTAGACTTAGTCTTTGCATCGCCTTCGTACCTTGTTCAGATACCTGCAGACCTGAGTTGTATGCTTACGAAATGAAATGCTAGCTACACCCTCGGCATATTATCACCCCAAATCAAACAAAAACTCGAGTCTCGCTGAAGCCGGGGTGTCATCGTCCTGTAGCTACCTTAGGGTCGCCAGCCGGCGACGGCCCTGGCTGTTGCAGCTGAGCAGGCACAACCGACGGTAACTCGTAGACATGCTCAATTGCTTCGTCGCAATAATCGTCATGATCAACAAGTTGCGGTCGGATGAGTTCGGGTGCTGTTGAATCACCGCTAGCAATAGGAAACATTAGCTGAAGCGAGCCATCTGCATACTGTTGTTGTCGTTGTTGTTGTTGCAGTGGTTGTTGGTGTTGTTGTTGCAGTTGTTGTTGCAGTTCCTGTTGTTGCTGATGTTGTTGGCGGTGTCGTTGATGTTGCTGTTGCTGGTGTTGTAGTTGTTGCTGCAGTTGCTGTTGTTGTTCTTGTTGTTGCTGCAGTTGTTGGTGTTGGCGTTGATGTTGTTGTTGGTGTTGTAGTAAAACCTGTGGCTGATGTTGCTGTTGATGCAGTTCTATTTGATCTTGCTGTTGCTGTTGCTGTTGTAGTTGTGTTTGTTTTCGCTGATGGTGTTGTTGGTGCACTATCGAAGACTCGTCGAAACAAAGAGGTAACGCAAGTCGTTGGGAGCCACAAGGCGGACTGCATGATGATATACCAGCAAAAGATAACTCAGGATCGTGGTGACACTCAACAAACGGTTGCCTAATCCCAACGGGATCGTGATATGTTGAACCAAACGGATAAGTATCGTAGAAGTCAGAGTCAATTCGAACAGGCAAGTGTAACGAATCACAAGGGATCAACTGGTGTCCAGCTACCGGCAAACAGGAATGGGACGTGGGATTGAGATCTGTTGGAGTCGGTGGCAATTCTACGGGACGACTAAGCGGCGCCTGGTCTAAGCTGCCGTCATTCAAACAACTGTTAATGATCCAGAAACGTGGAACCTTGTCTTCAATGATTGCATATGGTTTTAGTATTTTGTTGGTTTGTTTAAGCTATACATATACGGTACGCTGTAACGCAGCCTATGTACGAGAAAGAAGCATAAGGTGGTAATACCGGCGTATAGATTTTAAATTTTACAGATAAAATTGGTTTAAAATCCAAAATGAAATGTTACACCTACGCTGCGTTTTTAAAAAAATTTTGTAACTCAAAATAGAAATTGGTCAATAATTCGACATCAATTATAATCGTGTACGCTTTAAAACTTGCACATGAGATAACGCCAACATCCGTACAAATCGGTGGCAGTCACTTAAAAATTATTGTGAACGACGCAATAACTATAAAACGAGACTATATATTATTTAATTCATTTTGTTTGCAATGACAATATTTTTGGCCAATGCTACTTTTAGAGGCGTAACAGTAGATTAAGCGTATTCCTAAACCTAAGCCTAAGCCTAAGCGTTGCAACAATGTGTTCCTAAGCCAAAGCGTAAGCCTAAGCCTAAGTAAAAAATTGTAATCTAGAATCTAAACCCACTCTTTTATAGACCCACCAGAAACTTTTACGCCCATTCAAGTAACAAGGACCATATTTTTGGTACCCCCGATAAAGCACAAGGTAAAATTTAGGCGTTGGTGTTGTTTAGCAGCCGGGTGTTGCTAACACCAAGAGTGAATCATAACAAGAGTGTGCAACTCTTGGGGTTCCGCATGGTACAAAATGTACCACCGGGCGTTGCGTTTTTGGCCGACCCCCCGTTGTTTAGAGGGAGAGGGTTGCTATCACTTGAATACCCCTAAATTAAACTATAAAGGGAGCATGTTTGACGCCGCATACATAAAGTGTCATGGTTCGCACCGGTTGTGCCCCTCTCTAAATAAAGGGAGGAAGGCCAAAAACGCAACGCGTGTCGGGTACATCCTTTTCTACACAGATGTGCTCAATTGCACACTCTTGCAAACAGTCATTATCGACTCTTGCTAACACTAATTCTGGGAAAGCTAAAGCTATCTTTATAACTGCATGAAACGTTGGTTCACAAAAAAATAAAGCATACTCAAACATACTAGAAAGCGATCTATCACATGAAATATTATATGGGGGTACATACTTTTCGCCACAGTAAAATGCCGGTCCCATCAATTAAATTACGTTGATAATATATGAATAGACGCCAAATTTTTCTAGAACGTTAATAAATGTTATTATTAAAATTACAATTAGCCTACGTCTACTGTAATGAGCCGAATAATATACGGACAATCAGATAATATCCCCATTTTCAGTCTCGATCAACAGGAGTCGGTATTTTAATTGCAGTCCGTTAGTGGATAGCGTGCATAAGTCCTAATTCGAGTCCATAACAGACCAAAGTAAGAGAATGGCCTAGACTGCTCAAATATGTAGCAAAGACTTAGGCAAACCTTGATTAAAATTGCACAAAAAACTTAACGGACATCGAAATCAAACAATGTTTCGGATCAAGGCTCTGCCTAAAAGAAAGAATATAAAAAAGGGTGGTTGCGAACAACTCGAAAGGTGTACATTAACGATAAATAACAGTCCGTAACCGAATAACAAAGGGGGTACACTCTTGGCAAAATAAATATCAGACCTCCCACTTATACGGGTCGCTACAGTACTCCCCCTAAGGTTGACCTTAACAATAACCCTCAGTGTAAGGATAAGTCTAGAAGTTGCGCTATACTTCACTAAGCCGAACGCCGGCGCGCGCCGTTCGCCGGCGGCGTCCGGGGGCGTGCGGTGAGTATAGCGCAACCCTAAAACTACGCCTAAGCTAAGGCATAAGTATAAGACTAATGTCTAAGGGTTGCGCTACACTTTTGTTGACATGCGACACCATCCAGCGCGTGCGGTATCGTACGCAAATCACTCGTGTACGATAACGTATGGTGATGGACGGTGACGGACGGCGCCGTACGGGTGACGGATTGCGCCGTACCTGTGACGAACGGTGACGGACGGCTCCGGACGTCAAGTATAGCGCAACCCTTAACCGGCACTACTGTATTTCTTTCCTTTACTTTGCCACACAACTGAAAATGTGGAAGAAAACACTTAATTCATTTTATGTTGTTTTGCTTTAACAGCGTTTTTAAAAAATTCTAATTCTGTTCTTTGTACGTTGAAACGAGACGCCCCTAAAAGTAACATTGGACTAAAATCTTTACGACTTTAACTTAAAACATTTAAAACCTTTAGCTTCCGTCAAGCTAAATAAACAAATGGGTCTGATCGGTTATATCCCTCCAAGTCGACACTTGTCCAAACAACATGGTTGGATATTGGAAATTTTAGCATATTTGAGCTTCTCACGACCTCGCCTGATCATTCCACGCAAAAGTTTGAATTTTGTGAAAAATTCCAAATGTACCAAAAAAAGTATCAAAATCCAACAATTTTTGAGCAAACGCCTGCTAAATAGTATTACCAAAACGATCCAATAAAATTACATAGCTAACCGATTAAAGGTTACTACGTATAGCTGGCCCAATATACCGGTACACAGACCCGAATATACTTATACAACGAACGCTTCACAGACTCACAAGCGCAGTTTTTCGAATGATTTCCGGTATTTAAACTGTGTTTTGGACACTTTTCCTTAAAACCTGGTGTAATTTAAAGTGGGAATCAGCCCTAGATATCCTGGCCAAATTTTTAGAAAGACTTGAAAAACAGGCACCTATACTTTCTTTAGCATAACCATTTGGTTCCCTATTTGCTGAACATTAATTTTCTCGCTGGCGAAAATTTATATATTTTAGGTTATACCCGCGTAAAATAAAATTTCTAGCCACGTTTCTGCGTAAAACCTCTTTAAACCCACGCGAACCTGTACTATTTGCCTGACTGAATATATTTTCTAACTTTTTTAACCCTGGTTTACGTTTTGCTGTATACTTTTGACGAACAAACTCATGGGTACGGTAGAATGACAAAAAAACACGACCCAACGCTTAACGAAAGTCTAGAAAACTCGGAAAACTTAAACTTTAGAAAACACCGGTCAGGTACGTACATCCAGAAAACGGTATCTGGGCGGGGGGAGGGTAGATGACTCACCCACACCCTTACAGCGGCGATCAGGGGGGATAGATAACTCACCCGCCCCCTGACACCGGTGATAAAAATGCAACTTTCAGGTAAGGATTTCATTTCGAAAGGGTATTTTTTGAGTGATCGAAAAAAGAATGATTCTGTTCTGCTCAGATGTACTGTACTTCTTTGACTCTCGATTAGGCTTAGGCTTAGGAATACGCATAATCTACTGTTTACGCCCTTAAAAGTAATATTGGCCGCCGTTTCTATAGAAACATATTCCCGACTTGCTACAGGGGTGTTGCAAAAATGCAATGTTTTTAAGTAATGTGTGACTCTAAGAGTGATGACTTTGTTAACAGTTGGTTTGGCGTTGAAATAAACCTGATTACCAGACTCGGAGCCAGATCACCTTGCTAGTGGGTCTAAAAAATTTTCCGAAGGCGTATACATGGGTTTTCATTGACTTACAAGCAAGGTTGAAAATTTTCTAAGGGACCAACCTTTTTCCAGAGCGTCTGAGCGGTCCTCCGCAACCCGTGGCTGTACGCCCGACTGTTACACGAGCTATCCAACAAGGTCGTACGCCTTAATCCTAGGTGAATTAGGGACTTATGTCCCGCATCGCGACCAGCGGGGCTCAGCTTTCCCAGGATGAATATTAGCCCTACTATAAAATTTTAAATCCTGCTTGTAAGTCTTCGAAAACCATTGTACGCCCCTCCTGAAAATTTTTTAGTTCCCCCTAGCAAGGTGAGCTGGCTCGCCGTCTGTCACCGTCCGTCACCATACGTTTTCGTACGTGAGTCATTTGCGTACGGTACCGCACTGTGTTGGACGGCGCCGTACGGGTGGTGACGGACGGCGCCGTACGGGTGGTGACGGACGGCGCCGTACGGGTGGTGACGGACGGCGCCGTACGGGTGGTGACGGACGGCGCCGTACGGGTGGTGACGGACGGCGCCGTACGGGTGGTGACGGACGGCGCCGTACGGGTGCTGACGGACGGCGCCGTATGGGTGGTGACGGACGGCGCCGTACGGGTGACGGACAGCTCCAGACGGTACCGTGCGCGTGATGGACGGCACCGAACGGCGCTCAAAAAACTATAGCGCAACCCTTAGACTTTAAAACTTTAGGATCAGTACTCGCATTGATTACCTCCACAAAATTTGACAATTCATCAGTTAACTGTATGTTCGATGTCTTTAACTTTGATCACAAACTTTTTACCCAACCAGGAACACGGCGTCGTCAGATCAAAAGAGCTTCACCTCCAACGATTTTAAAAATTAAAAAAAATTTTAAGAAATACATACTTTACTGACAGAAACTAATTTATACACATGCTAAAAATATTCAATTTAAAAATGACCGTTACTAAATCAAAATTCGGCCGACGCCACCCTCTATGCAGCTGGCTCACCTCTGACTCGAATTCCCGCGGGTTGTGACACTTATCGGCGAAAACAACGACTTGCCAAACACACACAAAAAACAAAGCACATTACCAATCAGCCAAAGTCCCCACCCGAATACATGCAATACCGCAAAAAGACTCTAAACAGAACACACAAAAAAGTCAATTGTTAAAACTGCAATTTAGCAATTATAAAATCGCTTTTCACTCGCCAGCAGCCCTGTTTGACTGGTTAATTAGACCCGCGGGGTGCGTTTCTGCAGTTCGATGCTTAAATGGTTCAAAACCTGTATCTCTATTTGTGATAGGGTACGTATACGATGAGGGGTGGCATATATATGTGATAGAAATAGTTCGGATATATTATATGCGTTAAGCTAGAAACTTTTGCATGCTTTATAATTAATTTACTATCTTAAAGAGGTTAAAAAAACATTTCTCGGCGTTCGCTGCATTGACCATACATACCTCTAGAAATAAAATATCTGCCAATCAACGTTGATAAGGTATATTAGGGGGTTTTGTTCTAAAATACGAGGCATACAAGTTCTAGTGGTACTTGCTTACGAAACGGTGGTGTTGAAAAACACAGTGGCACCCAAGACGGGCTATTTTAATTAGTCATACCTAAACAATATTAATCAAAACTGCATATATACCAGGTTAGTGTGGGCGTAGCGAGCGAGAAATTGATTTAGCGAGAATATAAACCTGGTATGATAAATGCATTTGCGAGCCAGTGTAACAAGCCGAAATTCGTGTATTTTACAACGAAAGGTTTGGAAGGTTAGTGTGACTCTTGTTAAAACTTTTTTTCTTGTCTCTTCAGAAATTTTCACAAAAGGGGACCATAATATATATTTGTATAACAACGCTTGTACAACGCAAACGAAGCGTAGTCGTAGAATTTTAGTATGATGGCATCACACCAATAACATTGTCGCAGTTTACATATACTAGTATACACGTAGTAACACACATGTGCAAATGGACTAATGCTTCTCTTTCTTTAAGCTAAATTGTTGCCTAAGCCTCTTGTATTTATAAGTGAACGAAATTAAAAAACTGCTTTTTGAACAGCTGTAGTTATTTTGAACAGCTGCAGTGCTTATGAAACACATCCGAAACAATAGCTATTCTCAATTCATGAAATATTTGCACTGGCGAATTCTGCACTGATCACGGGATGTATCTATGTCGTAGCCCAAGTTGTAATTTAGCCCAATTCCAAATCGGGCGAGTCCAAAGCGGAATTACGACTTGAGCTAGCCCAAGGCGCAATCATGTCTGATAAAGCTGTGCGTTTTCTGATTGGTTATTTGATTGTCGTAATTCTGCTTGATTCCACTTTGCTCAGTAAAACAAACGGTCTAGTAAGCAACAGACGGCGATTACTTTTATCCAATCAGAAAAGAGTATTCGCAACAGCCAATCGTATTTGAGTTTGGCAATAAGGTAGCAACTGATTTACAAGACGTGCACTTGTCGCATAAAAAGAATTACGCCGTGGACTAGCCCAAGTCGTAGTTACGCCCTGGACTAGCCCAATTCAGAATTGGGCCAAACTACGACTAGGACTACGACCGTACCTACAGCAAAATTATTGCAATCAAGGGTCCATGATAGAAGAGTATGCAACTGTTGGATTTCCGCATGGTACAAAATGTACCCGGCACGCGTTCCGTTTTTAACCGTCCCCATATTTAGAGGAAACGGTCGCTGTCACGTGAAATACCCCTAAATTAAACTTTAAGCGGAGCATTGCTGATGCCGGATACAAAAGTGCCATGGTTCGCACAGGTTGTACCTCCTTTGAATAAGAGGGCGGGGGCGGTTGAAAACGCAACGCGTTCCGAGTGCATTATGTACCATGTGGAACGCCAAGAGTAGCATACCCTTGTATAATGAACTCTTGCTCAAAACCAACCTGCCAATCAATCCTTCAACTAGAGAAAATATTGTTGGAAATACGAAAAAATATCAAACTTAAGTATATTTTGACTTATATTCCAACTAATAACAAAAAATATCTCTTGTACCCTTTTCGTCCCATTTACAGCAAAACCTACGGATCACATTCAGGTTTAGGTTACAACTTAGACAAACGTTTGGTTTAAGCTCCTGACCAGCCGTGTCTTAAACCTAACACTAAGCCTGGAACCTCAGCGTATGCCTGCGGAGGTAAAATGTGCAAGTGCCTGTATGCCGTCATCATGAAATCCTTGATCCGCCACGGGATATTAGCGAACTGACTGTACAAAAGTGATATACAAGAAAAGCGGTTGCCTAAATCGAATCTTAACCGTGTCAAACAAGCCACAAAAACACGGACGGTAGCGTACCCATTTAGCGCGTCGCATATCTTTCTCTCACAACACACCGCTTACGGCCATAACCAAAATTTCATTTCGAGAAGGGATAACCCCCAAGTCTAAAGTATCCAGCAAGCCAGCATCGCGAACGAGAATATTTTTTTAACAGATTACTCTACAGACTGTAAACGTCGTACCTTGGTTCGTGTGTCGTTTGAGATACTTCACACTGACATATCATCGGTTGTACTACCCTCTGTTATGTACCGGTTTTGACACCGTTTGCATCAAACCCATACAGTACACAAAAGTGTCCAAAACCTAGGATAGCACGAGACAGAGACAACTACCCATCCCCGTATGAACAACTACAACACACCGTTCATCGCGCAGGTTATGCGCTTCATATATAATTCGAAAGAGCGGGAACGCGCCAGAAAAAAGCCCAAAAATTTTGCGCGCGCGCGCGCGAACTAGCTATGTCATTTTCAAACGCTTTTTCGCTATATATATATAAGAAAAGAAGACCGAGAACAAGTTATGGCGAACACAAATAACCGCCATAGGCAGATATGGACCGTTGTTGATGAAACTATCGTGTTGTGGTGTCGTGTTCGGAGTGTACCGGTGTAAGAAATACTTTACTATTAAAAGTATGCCGGCGGATGTAGAAGCCGGAAAAGCTGTGGCCGGCAGCGAAAATGGAAGCATTGATTTTTAAAATAGAATTAGTAAATTATTAATCATTATTCAACAAAATTATGCTTTTAATTGATAGAACAAGTTTTTTTATTTGACAGCCCCGGTCGCCTCTGCCTTTCATATTTCGTCACACCCCCTGTTAAAATAAACAATCGATGTTGACAAGAGTGGGAGTTATTGCCTCAGTTGTGTTGTTAGGATTCACTTTAACTTCTGAGCCTAGAACCAGGCCGATTGCAGACCCGTAGCCAGCTCACCTTGGTATGGGGCTAAGCATTTTTAAGGAGAAGCATCCAAAGGCTTTCGATGACTTAAGGTTGGAAATTTTCAGGTCTTTCCGTTATGCCCCCCCAGCCGGAGTTTACCCAAATCTCGTTGAATTTAAAAACATTTGCGTATTTGAGCTTCTCATAATCTCCCACGATCATTCCACGCTTAAATTTGAATTATTGAAAAATTCGATTTTTAAGGTCCCAAGGCCGCCCTAGGGAACTAGGGCCCAAAAAGTTTTTGCCAAAAAGTTCGACAAATTATACTCCACTCGATGCAGTTTGCGGAGCTGAGTCCAATGGTGCCAAATTTTCCGCTATAACACCTCTGGTTAACTAGTTATGGTCAAATAACTGATTTAATAGCGAGCTGATAACGATTTGGGTCAGCGACAAATCAGTTATTTGACTATCATTCGTGAACCAACCGTCTGATTGCGCAAAATTTAACACCATTGGACTTAGCTCAGCAAGCTTTTGTGACAAAAACGTTTTGGCTCTCAAGCGGGGGATGGGACCTTAAGCTTAAGACATTAGAAAGGATTATCTTAATGCAAAACCAAAGCTTCAGTGTAAGTACGGGGGGAATGTACAAGACCACGAGCTATTCTATTTTATGACATATACGTCTATTACCCCACTTGCTGTCTCACGACATGACACCCAGCTTTTAAGCTCCCCCTACAGAGATCAAACCCAAAATTTAAAAATTTAGCACTAAAAACAACGTCTACCTTCTCGCTCGTTTCGCTCGAGTGCTTTTTGTGCTTAGCGGAGATAAAATTCCCTCAATAAATTTCTACAGAAACAAGAAAAAAATAAGCACCCATTGTACCAATTAGTATCTTTTGACCTGTCGTATTAGCGTAAGACAAAATTAGTACCGTACCTACGACATATATAGCAGGGTTCAACCCGAATTTCTGTTCCGACCGGAATTCCTGCAAAAATTCTATTCCTGTTCCTGTTCCTGTTCCAGATCCTGCATTCAAACATGCAGGAACTGGAATTTTTACGGTGTTGTGCCAAATTATGCATATATTTATATATATAAATAAATAAATATATATAAATATATATAGATATATACATACATATATATACATAAATTATATATAATTAGACAAAACCTACTGATGATTTTGTTTGAACTAGCGAACACGGATGTTGCTTAGGTTTCAGTTCTGAAGGGTATAACTTTTCTGAGCGAGTGTAGCGAGCGAGAATAATTATTTGACTTCTGCTCTGCAGGTTTATTCTACAGCTTGTAAAAGTGTCTGTGTTTTTTATAATCTTTCTACAACATTTAAAAGGATATAAACCGATTTTCGCCCGTTTTACACACCTGGTAGCCGAGTTTAAACTACTTGACAACGCGTCCAACGATGTTGTGGTCTGTGACGTAAAATAGCTATTATAAGCAGTTAAAAAAAGTGCTAATTTTCGTCACATTTACAAAATCACGTAAGCTCAATGGTTTATAATGGTGTACGAAATTAAAATTACGCAAGAACAGAAATAGCAAATTTAAGTTTAACTTAACCATAATTTGATTACGAAAAACCCAACGCTTCTGTATCGTTCGTGACCAATGCTGCTAAAAGTATAGTTTAATGTCACGAATTGATAAAGAAAATTAAAAAAAACACTGACGCCGAATTTACCCGTCCTATCTTATACACACACTGTAAATTCTAGTGAGTTGATTTTCATTCAGAATCAGTGGAATCAAAGAAAATTAAAAAAACACTGACTCCGAATTTACCCGTCCTATCTTATACACACATTGTAAATTCTAGTGAGTTGATTTTCATTCAGAATCAGTGGAATCAAAGAAAATTAAAAAAACACTGACTCCGAATTTACCCGTCCTATCTTATACACACATTGTAAATTCTAGTGAGTTGATTTTCATTCAGAATCAGTGGAATCGTCGACTTCAGAGATTTGAACTGTGAATTATCGTTTGTCAGAACTCACAATTTTGAATCGAACGAACAACTCATTCTGAGTTAATTAATCATCTTCAACTAATCCAGAATTAAATCAGCTCAGAGTGAGTTAATGTTTACTGTTATTAAACGCAGAAATAACCAGAAATCACTAATTCGCTCTATGAGTTGGTTAATCAATTCATCGGAATTTATAGTGCAGTAAAATACTAATTTGACATTGAGGACAAATGTATATTCTTCACAATATTAATAGTTTCCTAAGGTCTACACGTAGGTCTAAACTGATTTTTAGACAAAAACTACTTAAAACATGCGAGTGCAAACGTAAGTCGAAGCCTAATCCTAAGACTAAGACTATTTTTAGACAAAAACAACTTAAATCATGCAAGTATCACAAAACTGTAGACAAATCACCGTTTACGAGGTCTTAAACTCCCTTGAAAATTCCTATAGAAGGTAATCCTATCTTTTAAAACTAGTAGCTACGCCCATCCCCTTTTAGTGAAATATTGTTTCAGCTGTTGCCGACACTAAAACCATAAAATGATAAAATACTGCCACGATTTTAAGACTTTTTAAAATTGACAAAATTATGATATTCGGTGTGACTGAAATTTTTAAATTTTATATTTCCAGTATTTGATTAATAAATGTCTCGCATTTTTGATACAAAATTCTCGTAATTTTAACAGAGAAACCGCCTTGTTCTGTGAATATTTCAAGCGGTACACATAAAACAATCAAAATTAATGCACAGATATCGGGTTGGGCTTCAAAATTCCTAAATTCAAAGACGTATAATTTTTAAAATTTAATGAAATAAGCATTAAACTAAACAGGTTACACGACCTCCCACAAATTTAGGCTTAGGCTCGGGCTAAGGCTTTGGATGTACTATATTCCAAGCGGTTTACATAATGAATCGAAATTTATGGTAAATAGGACTGAAGTTTAAACTCTCTAGTTCCAAGACATATTTTTAAAAATTATGAAACAGGTCTTAAACCAAACAGTTTACACTTTCTCGCTCGGATCAAAGCTTAGACTAGGTTTCGAAAAAAAACTATTTTAAGCCTTAAAATAAGCGTTAATCGAACCGTTTTACTAAGCCTAAACCTAAGCTTACTTAAGCTACTACGATGATTTGCTCGCGAGCATTTTTTCTCGAAAAAAAACTATTTTAAGCCTTAAAATAAGCGTTAATCGAACCGTTTTCCTAAGCCTAAACCTAAGCTTACTTAAGCTACTACGATGGTTTGCTCGCGAGCATTTTTTCGTACATATTTTTGCGCCTTTCTTCAAAACAAAATTTTTTCCGCATCTGCCACTAAAAACATGACCCCACTGTACCATATAAATTGTGCCCCTTACGCCTATAAGATCTAAACATACCTCAGTAGTTTAAACCTACCGATGCTAACGTCGTTATATTTTTTCGGTTACAAGCAACGAAACCTGTTAAATGCGTCAAAAAAAACCCCCAGTTTTCCTACTTCATACCTATAAAACTTTTTCAAATATATAAATGGAACAAACTTGAATTCGGTGACGATGATAATTCGCCGGTTATAATTTTAGCCAAGCTTTCGCTCCATAAGACGTACCCGGGACCTTTAACTTAATTAGGGCCGCCACAAAACTTCTTGAATATACCGCACGGTTGTATGCTAAAGACTGTTTTAGTAGAATTATTACAGTTTCTTAGGTAAATTGTGTAGTTGGAGCCAAGGGTTCAAACATAAAACGGGCATATGGGGCCGCCCATTATCTATATAATTAAAGCTGCAAAACCACTCATACGTGTTTTGGGCACCGTTCCAGCGTTAGTTTGTTTACAATATTTTCTTATAACAAAAACGTGATTGTCCTGTGAGAAGACAATTGACGTGCAGATTGTTGTGCATTCGCTCGCTTTTGCGCATTGCGCAAACCCGGCTGACTAGCATAAATTATGAAGTCGCATTTTGATATTTTTAAATATTGCTAACATTTTAACTGTGACATATTAGAAAAATTTAAATAAATTATTCATGGAAGCCCACCGAAATTCTAATTTTTCAAAAGAGCCAAAGATATGTACTTAGACCATATGAGTCATATTAGTTGCTATACTTTGAACCCGGTATAGGCCTCACGACACACGAGTCACAACCAAAATTTTTGTATTATGCACTAAAATAGCGTTTGGCTTCTTGTTCGCTTTGCACGCGAGTTTTGCTTCCACTATTATATCGTCCTCAATCACTCGTTTTAGAAATTTCTGGATCCACTAAAGGTCCAGGTTCTGGCAGTGTTCCTAAGTAAATCCTGATAAAATCACATCATACCTACCCAAAATTGATTTGGATACCTGTATAAATGTTTTATCTTTACTTATCAATTAGGACAACTCCCCCAAACGCCCATTGTAAAAATTTCTATGACTCAATAGAACATATTAAGCTGATTACAAGCCTGGCGTTAGGATATACGAAAGTGATGGATCCAGATTATTTCACACCGCAGGGGATAGCATTGTATTTTGAAATTTGATGGTTTGCCAAAGAATAGGCACGGCTGGTAAGGGATGTGTCCCCATGTTCAAAAAACCGGATCCGCTACCGGTGCGAGCAGATAAGCTTCACTTACCTTAAGGACCATTCCTTTGCGAAACGATAATTCCTCATGAGCTCCATTCGGGTTGGGTGACATATGTCGTGGATTATAATCGTAAATCGCAACAAATAGTCTTGGCAGAGTTCGATACCTATGATGATGATAATAGCTACCGGATGCGCCTCCAGGAAGGCCTCCGCCGGAAGTAGCGTGACTACGAAACGACGACGACGGTAGCGGCGGATACGGAGGCGGAAGCATTGTCGCAGGCAACGCAGCCTCGTTTGGAGGCATCATGCCCTCGAAACGCAAATCGGGCTCCGATGATGCTTTATGTTTACGATAACGTCTGAAAATAAAATTATTTATAACAATAAAATATAAACTAAAAAAAGTATTACGGTGACTTACAAGCAAGGTTGAAGCTTTTTTAGGAAGGCGGAATTTTTTCGACGGGGGCTCAGCCCACCTGTACCAGGGTCACGAAAGGTACTCCTTACCAAACCAGTACCGGAAACATTTCAAGAGATGTAAAACCCAACAGATCCGGTTGGGACGGTGTATTTCATCTATTCACACATGTCAAAATAACAAGTGCCGGTCAAATGAATCTATGACAATTTGTCGCCCGACAATTTGCCTATTAATATATCTAAGCATAATCCTAAGCGAAATGCTAATCTAGCATAAGCCTGCGCATAATGACAGGGGACGAATTGTCGAGTCGATGAAATTTTGGATTACAAGTTGTCGGGTGACGAATAGTTCGTGATATCCTGTCAACTTTATGTCACAGCGATACAGTATAGGCTGTTTAGCACAATTGCGAGCTTTCAACCAAAAATTACACTTTAATAACTTTGCGCAATTGGTCAGGAAAATGTATGTCATGGTTGCTTCAAGGGCGTAGCCCGAGACGCTGGGACAGTGGGTCCGTGGTGCTCTCAAATGGTTTCGAAAAATTTTTGATTTTGAAAACTTTTATTTCTTTTATTTAGGTAAATAAATATTCGTTTGAAAAAATTAACTGGTTTTGGAAACAAACTATTAAAAATTTGTACACTTGGTATAGCATCGGCGCTGAATGTAAATTAATATGGGGGCACAATGGTACCGTAAAAGGTCGAATGCTAAAGTGTTGTTTTAACAAACTGGCATTGTTTTGCGAAAAAATATGACAGACAAGATGTTCCAGTAAGATGATGTATTCATTTTAACTCTACAGTATCGCGAAAGCTTTTTGAGTTTTTCACCACCATATAAAACGAAATCGTTTATGCCACATTCACAGGCAAATTATCAACGATACCAGGATAAATGCTCATTATCAGCATGCGGTTTAATCGCTTTGTGCCTATGTGACCTTAACAGTGTCGGAACAGACAGGGTTGGAACTCTCCACAAATTCCATGCTTGAGGCCCCTAACGTAGACGTAGATCCTGAATTTCTCGATGTTCGATTTGAGGTTTTCCATTCGAGCTCACGCTCGTATTTGATAGCTGTGAGGAATTCAAAAATCCTGGTTACGTCCACGTGTCATTCGCTGTCAAATGTTCCACTGCAAAGAGCCTTTTTGGCTGGGGTTCGGAAACCACCCCCTTGCGTACGACTAGGTACTTAAATGCGTGCTAAGTAATTACTTAACTATTTTGTCATTTTTAAAAGCGTACTTAAGTTGAGCAAATACTTAAGTCACTGTCTAAATTTGATTCATTACAGATTAACAGTTCGGGCGTACAAACTTTGGTCAACTGAAGTATAACTTAAGTAAATACTTAACTAAGATTTCAGATACTCAGCTATTATCCAAAAAGGCTTAAAGGACTTCAAGCACCTTTCTGTCATTGTCCTTTGATGGCAAACCATATTGTTTACGGGTAAAAACAAACCTTATCTTATCAATTGAAGCCTGCAAAGGTAAGGAGATATATTAAGAAGTTCCCGTATACTAACATACTGCAGTGACCCGAATAAGAGAAGAGAGGTAACAATAGTCTACGGTTCATATTTTGAGTCTGAATCAATAGGAGTCTATTTCCATTACTGTATTGACCCGAATAAGAGGGGGATGCAAGGTTGTACGTAGGAATGTACTTTCAAAACTTAAGTACGCTTTAAAGTTTCGAAGTCAAATTATTTGGACCTGGAGTCATTTATGCGATACAATTAGGGATAATTGACATTTATGGACTCTAATTAAGGTTTAAGGACTCTATCCGCTTACGGACTCTTATTAGGGATACGGACTCCAATTGATCGGGACTCAAAATGGGGACCCCCTCTTATTCGGGTCAATACAGTATTAGAGTCGGTAACTGGAAAACGTTCAAAACTACTTAGTCTACTCAGGTCAATTAGCTTAGCTGGATTGCATAAATGCGTTCTGGACAAAAGTTCAGTACCAAATATAATTCATTGCTCAAAGGGCCCATGTTACTTTAAGGGGCGTCCAGGTTTCTGGTGGGTCCATAAAAGAGTAGGTTTATATAAATTCTAGATTACATTTTTTTGCTTAGGCTTAGGCTTAGGAACACATTTTTGCAACGCTTAGGTTTAGGCTTAGGTCTATGAATACGCTTAATCTACTGTTACGCCTCTTAAAGTAACATTGGTCGCTCAAAGTAGAATTTTACGAACGTTCGAAGCAGCGTATGCAAGTTTTAAAACTATATTCCTAAAGTATTAATCAACTAATAACCGCAGAAAAAGCCTAAACCTAAGCATAATAATGGTTGACCAATTGACGAGTCGATTAAATTTCAAATTACAAGTTGTCGGGCGACGAATTGTCGTGATATCATTTACCCCACAAACCCAAACATTGGTGGTACAATACGAGGGGGGCAGACAGCGTCGAAATTTGCCAATTTTTCAAACTTGGCAAAAGTTTTCATACGCCAAACTGCGTTCGTTCGAAGTTTGATAATCTATTGCTGTCTGGTGATAGGTACCATATGCATTTGAGAATGTGGTTCTTATTTCTTCTCAAATGCTCATGGTACCTTCTAAGCAAGTCCTTGACACAAATTTGTGCTGTGATATATTTTTGAAACAGCCAAAGTAAATTAGCCCACGAATAAACTTTAAGAAAAACACTATAACAAAGAAGACCTATGTTACTTTTAAGGGCGTCCATGTTTCTGGTGACTCTATAAAAGAGTAGTGTTTAGATTCTAGATTACGTTTTGTGCTTCGGCCTAGGTTTAGGCTTAGGAACACATTTTTGCAACGCTTCGGCTTACGCTTAGGCTTAGGAATACGCTTAATCTACTGTTACGCCCCTAAAAGTAACGTTGACCACACAGAATAGCTAGATCAAGCATTAATTAGAGACGACAGTGGTTATTTATTGTTTAGTTCCTACCAATACGAAACAAGATTAATATTCACAGGGTTGAAACTTTGTTCGCAAAAAAATTCTAAGCCCGTATAAGCCAAAGCAACAAGATCTATAGCTGATAAGCCATAGAAATGAAATTATCCGATCTGTTGAGGCATTACAATGTTTGCCGATTTGTGATACATTGGTATAAGAACTTATACAAAGCGATAGATAGGTGGGTATCAGTGGCGGATCCAGGATCTCAAAATGGGGGCGCGCAAAATTTCACAGGTAATAAACTTACTTTTGACCCACACACAAACCACAAACTATTGTCACGAAAATGCTAACTATATAATTTTTGTCGAGATGCTGTTGGGGGGGCCACGGCCGGGGTGGCCCCCCATGGATCCGCCATTGGTGGGTGTTATGGAAATTCCAGAACATTATGTTTACAATATAAAAAAATATATAACTGATGCCAAATGACATCAGGCGCTAGAACATTCTAGCTATATACGTTTATGTATATATACTGTACATTTGTCATGTTGCTGGAACCTTCTAATACACATCAGAAGCTTCCGGAAACATGACCAAACACTATTTAAGCCGCGATAGGCTTAGGTTAATTCATTCCTGATTTCACTGTTGCATTTAACTGGTCGTTTCATTTAATAGCCGTCACCTTTGCTTAACTTTTACGTTAACTTTAACTCGTTTTCTTTACTTAATAAAGTTTGACTTTAAAGTCTCATTGGTATTTTAATAGTACTCCTAAGAAATACAACAGGGATTTTCTGGCGCACTGAGTAGGATCTTGCTTCAAAACTACGAACAACGGCTCGAGTCACCTGCGACCAACGTCAATTCGGATTGAAGAAGATCAACTATAAAGATGTCAGAGACGGCGAAGCTGATTAGCCTCATGCAACAACAACTTGCCCAACAGCAGGCCCAGATGGAAGAACAACAGCGTCAACACCAGGAACAGATGTCGGCCATGCTCAAAGCAATCCAATCAGGAAATCAAGGGCTATAAGCAGCGGGAACGTCATCCACGCCCATGCCCAACATCCCCGACTTCGAGCCCTTCGACTCCAGCAGCGAACTGTGGCCGGATTATTGGGATCGCTTTCGTACTTTTGCCGGTGCCCATTCAGTATCGGAGAACAAAAAGGCCCAAATCTTCCTGACGAACCAAACAAAAGAAGTCTATCGCCTATTGGGGAATCTGGCAAGACAACAGAATCCGCCCAAAGAAATCAACGACCTCACGATGGATGAAATTGTCAATTTCATGAAGACTCAATATGATCCAAAGCGGTTTGTGGTTCACGAAAGATTCAAATTTTGGAGCGAAATGCGCCGAAAACCAGGTGAAACGCCTCAAGAACTGGCTGCAAGGATCCGTCAAGATGCTGCAACCTGCGACTTTGCCTCAATCAAAGATCCACAGGATGAAGCCCTTCGATCAAGGTTCATATGCTCTATCAACAATGAAGCTGTTTTGAAGGCTCTGTTCAAAGTCAAGGACGATGACCTGGACTTCAATCGGGCAATTGAAATTGCGATCGAAACTGAAGATGCTGCGAAGGTGGCGAAGGACACAGTGCATGGTGTCAAGCCCAGGCCAGTCCATAAAGTCCACCAGAAGCCCAGTCCCAAGAAGAAATGGACCCCTCAAGACAAAGAGGCTGATTCAAAGAAGCAGTCACATGCATGCTACCGATGCGGGAATCAGAATCACAAAGCTGATGTCTGCCGATACAAGGAGTCCGAATGCAACTACTGTGGGATCAAAGGACATTTGGAGAAGGTCTGCCGCAAGAGAGCCAAGGGTTCCTCAACTTCAGTCAAAATTATCTATGGCGTCAATGCACTCACGAAGACTGAATCCTCGCCAAAGCTGGAAGTCCCAATCAATATTCATGGGAAAACTATCAACATGGAAGTCGACACTGCCACAACGGGTAAAACTTCATATCAAGGCAATATTGGGAGGAACTCGGGTGCCCAAGCCTCAAGAAATCCGACTGGAGGTATGAATCAGCCAGCATGCACCGTTTGCCAATAGTGGGAACGTTCGTCGCCGCAACAAAGTCTCCCGGGTCTGAAGAGCCGCACAATGTTCAATTCACCGTGTCTGAGATCCCTGGACTAAATCTATTGGGACGAGATGCCACCCGCACATTGGGTATATCAGTGGATCAAATCCTGCAATCATCACAACCGTGCCATGCAGTTTTCAGCCATTTGAAAGCGGATGCCCAGCTACAAGATCAGTGTCAATCCTTGTGCAGAGAATTCGCAGATCTCTGGAAACCCGAACTTGGATGCCTGAAAGATTTCGAATTAGAAGTAAAGTTCAAAGGAAATGCCCAACCAATTTTTCGGAAAGCAAGGCCTGTTCCATTTGCCATGGAATCGGAGTTGGAAGACGCTTACGATAAAGGCATTGCCAAAGGGGTCTGGGAGCCAACACAATTCTGCGAATATGGAACACCTGTGGTACCAATCAAGAAAGCATTGCTACCGGGTCAAACGAAAGCCAAGCTCCGTGTTTGTGGGGATTATTCCGTCACCGTCAACCCTCAATTGGAGGATCACCGCCATCCACTACCACTGCCAGAGGACCTAATGCGGAAGTTGGGAGGTGGGTGTGGTTTCACAAAGATCGATTTGGCGGACGCCTACAATCAGGTAAAGCTGGCCCCACAAAGTCAAAGAAGGCTCGCCGTCAGTACCCACAGGGGGGTGCTCCTGCAAAAGCGTCTACCATTTGGGATCAAGTCCGCTCCCGGGTATTTCCAACAGATTATGGATCAGCTTACATCGGATTTGCCAGGAGTTGCCGTCTATCTGGATGATATTCTCGTCAGCGGTAAAGATGCGGAAGACCACCTCAAAAATCTCCGACGCCTATTACAACGCCTTGAAGAACGCGGACTGCGTTGCCGGCTTGAAAAATGCCAATTTGCTCAGCCATACGTCGAATACTTGGGTCATTTGCTATCACATGAAGGTATTGCAAAGGGACCAAAAATTGACGCAGTTCTCAACATGCCAGCCCCGACAGATGTGTCAAGCTTAAAGGCTTTTCAAGGTTCTGTACAATTCTATGCAAAATTTCTCCCTTCAAATCTTTCCACAATTGCAGAACCACTTTACAAATTGACAAAGAAAACTACGCCGTGGACTTGGAACGACGAACAACAGCAAGCTTTCAAGCTGCTGAAGGACCTGCTATCATCCGAAAATGTCCTCGTTCACTTCGACAAGAATCTTCCTTTGGGTCTATCCTGCGACGCATCAAGTGTTGGAATTGGAGCAGTTCTGTTTCACCGATATCCAGACGGAAGCGAACGGCCAATTGCCAATGTGTCAAAGACTCTCACGGACAGTCAAAAGAACTATAGCCAAATACAAAAGGAAGCATTGGCTATCGTTTTTGGATTGAAGAAGTTTTATCAATACCTGTACGGCCGGAAGTTCATTCTTGTCACCGACCATCGACCACTGCTAGCACTTTTTGGACAAGGAAAAGATGTACCACTTTTAGCTGCTAACCGCCTGGCTCGATGGGCACTTCTTTTGAATCAATTCAACTACACAATTGAGTATCGAAAAACAACGGATCACGCTAATGCCGATGTTCTCAGTCGATTGCCGTCAGGAAAAGACGCCCAATTTGACGGGGAGGAAAGTAAAGAAGATGCTGAAATGGTATGTGTAATCAATTCTATTTCTGAAAAAGTATTGCCTGCGGACAAAAGTTTTCTACTTCGGGAGTCAGCAAAAGATCCTGTTGTTTCAACTGTGGTTCGCTTTACTCGTGAAGGATGGCCACCGAAGAAATCAGATGAAAGTTCTGAAATTCAACGGTTCAGACAAGTTGCCGGATCATTATCAATCTGCAACGGTTGTTTGGTGCTTGGTTCGAGAGTAGTTATTCCGTCAAGCATGCGGCGTCAAATCCTTGAATTATTGCATTTGGGACACTTTGGTAACGGATAACGCTTCAGCGTTTCTATCCGAGGAATTCCAAGACTGGTGTCGGGAACGAGGAATTGTACATCTCACAGGCGCTCCCTATCATCCTGCTACAAATGGATCAGCGGAACGACTAGTCCAAACATTCAAGCAAGCGCTACGGAAGTCAAGCCTTCCTCCGAGAAAAGCACTTCAAGAATTTTTGATGCAATTCCGACGAACTCCGAACTCAAGTGGATATTCTCCAAGCGAATTGCTGAACTCCCGACAAATTCGGACAAAGATTGATACGCTGCTTCCTTCTCCAGCTCACAAAGCACAAGGTAAACAAGCCAAAGAAGCAACGAAGTCTCAACAAACCGAAGCTGTCGCCAAGGTTGTTCGATCGTACAAGGTGAGTGATGCCGTTTATGCCCTCTACTTTGGTCCACGTCAAGACAAAGAAGGTCGATGGGTCCCTGCCGTGATTACGAAGCGCAAAGGTTCGCGTACATTTGACGTTCGTGTTCAACCCAAGGGTCCTACCTGGAGAAGACACTTTGAACAACTACAACCTCGCTACACATCTGATGAAGATGCCGAGCCAGGATCAACTCCTTATCAGCCCAATCAACCTGAATCAAACAATATATCAACTACTGCTCCTGCCTTTACCTCCTTGCCAACTGAAGAAGAACAAAGATATGTCACTCCTATGTATGGCCCCGATAATCCAAGACGTTCCAAACGCCAATCGAAGCCAACAAAAAGATTTTCGCCTTCATGACTTCAGACTGGGTGGAGAGGTGTTATGGAAATTCCAGAACATTATGTTTACAATATAAACAAATATATAACTGATGCCAAATGACATCAGGCGCTAGAACATTCTAGCTATATACGTTTATGTATATATACTGTACATTTGTCATGTTGCTGGAACCTTCTAATACACATCAGAAGCTTCCGGAAACATGACCAAACACTATTTAAGCCGCGATAGGCTTAGGTTAATTCATTCCTGATTTCACTGTTGCATTTAACTGGTCGTTTCATTTAATAGCCGTCACCTTTGCTTAACTTTTACGTTAACTTTAACTCGTTTTCTTTACTTAATAAAGTTTGACTTTAAAGTCTCATTGGTATTTTAATAGTACTCCTAAGAAATACAACAGTGGGTATATCCTGTTCCGAAATTTAATAAAGTACTTTAACAGAACTCAGCCTCAGATAGACATTCTGTAGATTTGAGAGGCCGAAACAGTTGCATAAATACACACGTATAGTAATCTACGACAATTCGTCGCAGGACAACTTGTCGCCTAACAGTGTCCTAAAGCCTGTGATTAAATCTAATCATAACCATAAGCGTAATCCTACGCTTAATAAAGCGTTAGCTTAAGCATAATGATGGATGACAAATTGCAGAATCGATTAAATTTTGGACCGTCGGGCGAATAGTTGTCGGGCGACAAATTGTTGCGATACTGTAGTGACCCAAAAAGAGGGGGTAATAAAAGGGGAGTCCCCATTTTAAATCCCAATCAATAGGAGCCCGTATCCTTAATAAGGGTCCGTAAACGGATTGAATCCCGGAACCCTAATTTAAGTCCATAAATGTCAATTTTTCCGAATTGTAGTGCATAAATGACTCCAAGCCAAATAAAGTTGAGTTCGAAACTCTAAAGCATACTTAGGTTTTGAAAGTACATTAATAAGTATAACATTGCATTATCGTATTAGTTTTCGATACAAGAGAAATAAACGTTTAATTCAACAGATAATTGCAGTACCGGATATATGAGCAACGGAGGGTGGCGGAGCGTGGGTAAAAAATAAATAACAGTCCGCAACCGAATAGCTGGCGGGTACCCTCACGAGAGGCCAAATAAATATCAATCGCCCCTCCTAACCGGGTCACTACAGTAGGCGTGTAGCTAACATTTGGAGGGGTCTCAGAGCAACCAAGAGTTACATCATCGGTTGCGTCTTTTTGAACCAGTCACAAAGCGTATCTTGCTTCATGACCTGCGGGTGTTGGAAACGCAAAGCTTCCTGGCTAAGCGCCAGCGTAACAGACTCCCATTTTGGCGCTAAATGCCCCCTCCTTGAAAAACGATTCTTAAACTAATTCAGCTTACTTCCTGGTTCAACTTTCGAAAGATGTCATCACACACACACATACACACACATATATGTGTGTGTGTTTGTGCTTGCAACTCCAAACCCAGCAGTTTCGCAATAAGTACGAAACTATTTTTGCTAATTTTAGTCAATTTTTTGAGACATTTAACAAATATCGTTTTTCAATTTTACACAGCTTTTGTCGACTTTTAAATAATTAAAAATTTAAACCCTCAACAGCCAGTTTTCGCCGCTGTAACCAGCTGTTCCGCCAGTTTCAAATCTGGATTTCTGCGTATAATTCTGTTTTCTTCGATACTTTGCAACGCGGAAATTGTTTTTGGCATAACAGCCAACAGCGAATCCTTGTTAATCCCTTGGTGGAATTCAGTATTTTTTCCTGAATTGAAATACAACCATTAAAATGTATATAAGTACATATGAAACACAAAACAGTATATTCAGGGCCTAAGGTCCAAATGGCTCAAGTTCCTTGAAATAAGGTTAGCCTTTCTAGAACAACGTCAAACTCGTTTGTAAGTCATCGGAAACCCTTGTAAGCTCTCTGTAAACAAATTTTAGCCCCCATCCCTAGCATGATAAATGAATTTTAAATGAACGCTAATGTTTTGGTTAAGGTTTAACAAAATGTTGGTTATCTGCTTGTGCCAGAAGATTGGTTATAAATTAGCAATTTATATATATATATACATATATATGTATATATATTTTATTCGGTTCACTATTGTATATTATTGATATTGGCTGGGTTTCTTATACCCATGCGAAATTCCCGAATTCTACTTCTGAAATCTTTTCGTGAAAATCTGAAACATGTCGGGCTGGCTACGAGCTTGTGCAAATATTACTGTAGAGAGTCAAGATTGAAATATCTCAATATAAGATTACTGATGAACAGAACTATAAGCGAGATGGCTTAAAACTACGAGTCAGGGTTGGGATCGACCCGGCCCCAAATGTTGGGCCCGCGGGCCTAAGCGGGCCGGGCCCGGGCTTGAGCCCAAACCTTAGGCCCGCGAACCGAATCAAATCTTAGCAGTACTTCTTTTACCTTTTTGTCCCATGAGCTCGTGAAATAGACCGCTGGTTTGATATTATAATAAGATTTAGATACGTTTTTTGAACCTTTAATTCCTTTTAATTTTCATAAATAGAGGTCATGGCGCAGCAAAGATTTTGAAACTTAGGGTCACGTCTTGCAAAAAATTCAAACGAGGGTTTCTTGACTGCTTAAATCGCAATCATTAGCACCGGTACGGATGTAGAAAGTTTTGTAGTCCACTGTACTAGCAATTGAGCTTGTTGGTTATATATCTAAAATCTTGAACTATAGACGTTTCTGCTGCTACTTCAAAAAATACGTTAATTACTGCCGTGAAAACACATTGCTCCTATTATTTAGGCTCACTAGACGCGTGTTTGGTACACAAGCCATTACGGACGAATCTGAGCGGCATTTGAGTAAAACTGGCAACCGAGTAACCTGGACTCGAAGCTTTCTGCATTCATCTATCGTTGAAGCTCTTGTGGCTCTGAAGGAAGTTGCACTGAACAATATTTGATGAAATATGAAAAAATAGTCTTATGTATGATTTGGATTATGCTTTGTTTTCTACTCTAAACCTATATAGATTTCCCGATGTACCCGGACAAGGCCCGGGCCCTAAATAACCGGGCCGGTTCCAACCCTGCTTGGAGAAACCTGTAAAGGTACTTGTTTACTTCGTTAGCACTGTTGATGGATTCAAGCAAAAAGGCGCCCCTTCCTTACCCCCTTCCGTTCCCAACAGCGATCAAAAGCAAGATTTTGTATTAAATCGCATGCAGTTCCCCTTTTTACAAATTTCTGGATCCGCCACTGCCCTCGACAGCACGCCACCTCATAATGACTGCATCAACAATATAGGCTACTACTAAGCCTTCGGCTTAGGTTTAGCCTAAGCCTCAGCCTAGGCCGCCTAAGCGTCAACCCAAGCATAACAGGCATAGCTAAATACTAAACTGTTCTGGGACGAGCAACTACTGCTTTCTATCAAATTAACATTATAGCATAAAGTGGAAACGAAACAAGTACCGCTGTGAAACGCTTAAAGTATACTTATAAAATCGCATTAGGCACTAGGCTTAGATTTTGCCAAAGCTTCAAACTAAAGCTTAGGCGTAGAAAAATACTAACTGATGTTTGAATAAGGGTGCGAAGAAACTTGTGCATTCTATCAAATAAATAATAGTTGCAGGGGGAAACGAAACAAACTCCACAACAAAAATACACTTACTGTTTGCGTTATAAATGATCTATAATATTGACCAGAACCCAGCAAAGCGTTTTAACTTTTAATGACCTGTGTTTGGTGCCAACGTTCAAGCCGCCCAGCAAATTATACGCCCAGAACAGACAAATCGGGTTATATCCATGCAAAAGCACACGTACACGCATGCTTCAGCGGTTATTATATCTGAGATCCATGTTAATTTGAGGGTCATACCGTTTTTTTGCATTAGCCCAAGCAAAAATATTAGACTAAAGTTTAAGCGTACTTTATTGGAGTCTCGCGGATAAACGGTACGCCGTTCAAAGTAGCATGGACTACAAACATTTCCAGCTCAATAGCAAAGTTTCAGCCTCACTTGTAAGCCAGCTGTACCACGTTGTATGCTCCGTCCTAAAACTGTTTTAAGCTTCACTAGCAAATTTAGCTACTGGCTTGTTCGCAATATATAATTTCTGTAAGGACCGTAATTGTATGGAAATCTGATAACTTTTACGCCCAAATTAATTTCGACTGATTCAGTATTCATTTTTCACGAATTAACCCAGAGTTAAATGTTTCAATACAAATTATGAAATCGGCTGGGGTATTGAACTGTGTTAACACCACATATATCAGCGTCTGATCCACCAGGGAATTGAAGCATGTATACGACCATTTATCAGCCAATGCCGTAGCCAGCTCACCTTGCTAGCGGGGCTAAAAATTTTTCAGAAGGAGCATACAATGGTTTTTGATAACTTACATGCAAGGTTGAAAATTTTCTAAAGAGGGGGGTAACATTTATCCAGAGTGGCTGCTGGCTGAGCCCCCACCCCCAGGCCCCTAGCAGCTACGGGTTCGTTACCAGCTCTGTAATTGTGAAATATCGCGTGGATGCAACACGAATTCATAATCGTTGACAACATCAGTGCAAATTGCATAAAATTAAAACGTCAAACTGTAAACTTGCAAAAACACAAAAATCGCCCCTTGATGCATCAGAAAATTCTGGATCCGCCACTGTCTACTAAAACTAACAATAGCCAATGTAAAGAACTGGGTCGCAACGGTATTATAAGCATATTCCTCAGTCGAAGCCTAAGCCTAAACGTAAGAATGAGCATATTCCCAAGCCTAAAGCTAAGCCTAAGCTTAAACATAAGCGTATGAATTAGCATATTCCTAAGAAGCCTAAGCCTAAGCGTAAGCCCAAGAATGAGCATATTCCTAAGCCCAAGCCTAAGCCTAAGCCTAAGCAGAACATATTTCTAAGCCCAAGCCTAAGCGTAAGCCAAGCCAAAAAAATAGTCTAAAGCCTAAGCTTAGTCTATTATCAGTCCCACAGAAAAACGTTCCGCCCCTGATCTTTACATGGGCCGTAGCAATTCTAGCCTTCGCCAAATTCTCATATAAACACATCATAGTCAAAATGTTAAAATATACAAGTGTATAATTTTGATACAGAAATATTTTCATTTCGCGTTGCGTCGAGGGTTCAAAATATAACGGCTGGGGGGGGGGGGGTAAAACTCGACACTATGGAGACAAACAAACCTGGACAAATAAAAAGTACCAAAGGCCATACAACAAGGTACTATAGCCGGTATTCCTCAAGACTCTGCGATTTGGCAGGAGACTACTCATAGCGCAGTTCAAAACAGGGGTTACACGTTGTTTTCGGTACGTAAACCAATGAACCTTATACACTACGACTAAATCAACACTGCATACGAGCGAGAGAGAGAAAAAAGCGCCCAAGACCTGTGAACATCTACTGTACAAGTTTTGAGTACAAAACATACACATATACATATATACATACATGCATATACATCCTCCTACAATTATTTCACGTTTTCGCGCCTATTTTTCACAAGACAATGCCTTAGCTACCGTGTTTTTCGCGCGCGCGCGCAACAAGCTCATGAACGCTTGTGCACGCGCGTTCACAACAGAATAGCGTGAACGCGCGCGAAAACTTGTACACGCGCGAAAAGCCAGCACGGTAGCTAAGTAATCAAATACTAAAAACGATTGCTATATAGTACCAGAGGCTAAACCTAGCAAGATAGATAGATAGAGAGAGACTGTTTTTGGTCAAGTTGTTCTATGCCTACAGCTGGTTATATTCTCGTGTTGGGGTGTATTTTATTTTTGTTCCTATCAGAACCTGAATATATTACCACGGTATGGTATGTGTGTCAAACATAATGACGATACAGAGAAGAGGGGGTAACTGACAGTTGATTAACATCATAAGGGTATCGGTTTGATAAACCAGAAATGTATATATACAGGAATTTCATTTAAAACATATGAATTTGGTTAGCTTAAAAATTGTAGGAGGCAGTACAGATGTTTGACGACAACAAATTAGGCGTTGAAAACTATATTACGTCATGTAGGACAAGATCGGGGCATAATAACAAGATGACTACTAGTTGACATAACGACAATTTCATTTCGGGAGAGTATACGAGTAGGATTAATTTACAGGGTAAAGTGTTCTGAGGTCAGGTTTGATATTGGACATACAGATTGAAAGTATGCGGTGACATAACAGTGTTCAGTAGGGTTTGCGATTATGTGCGCATAGATGGATCCAGTGCTGGAGCAGGATCGGGTGGGACCCCCAAACAATCTTTCGGGGTGAAAGTACCTTGTAATGATCAATTTTTCAAATTTTTGTTTAAGATCTTGTTTTACGGTAGGCTCAAATTTTTTGTTTAAGATCTTGCTACGGTAGGCCTCTTTGGGATGTGGCCTCTTTGGGATGCCGGCCCAAATGGGAACACGGGAGGGTGGCTGCTCTGGCCGTGGGTGGATCCACGAACATGTTTTAGCTTTCTTAAAACGTTGAGAAGATTGCAGGGTTGCTGGAGAACATGCCTATAAATGAATTGCCAAACATTTTTGAATTTCTTGAAAGAATTATTATATTTAGTCTTATTTTTGCTTTGCTCTGCTCGAAACTGCACACCTGAAGCATCGTTACGGTGTAAATCTCTGAGACGCTAAAAGAACGGTGCTAAAACTATTCAGGCCGTAGCCAGCTCATCTTGCTAGGGGGGCGAAAAATTTTTCTGGAGGGGCATTCAAGCGTTTTCAATGAGTTACAGCAAAGGTTGAAAATTTTCTTGAGGGGGTCAAAATTTTTCCAAGGGGGGCTGAGCCCCCCTGCTCCCACCTTGGCTACGGGCCCGTGACTATTACGAATGCCATGGTGATAAAAAGGAATAGCAGCAATGTGTATTGAGCTTTCAGTTAGCCACATTTCGAGTACTCAACACTAGGCCATCTTAAACGCGTACCCGTCGCCAATGGGGGTAGGGGGATGCTCAGCCCCTCCTGAAAAAATTTTGCCCCGCCCCTAGAAGATTTTCAACCTTGCTTGTAAGTCTTTGAAAACCTTTAAATAGCCCGCCTGAAAAAACTTTAGCTCCCCCTAGCAAGGTGAGCTGCCTACGGTCCTGCCTAAAAGCCTTTTGTTGGGGGCCAAATGACCAGTTGATACAGTGGCTCTAAACCAAAGAATTTGCTGGTAAAGTATTGAAAATTTTCTATGAGAATTTTTCCCGGTGAGACTGAGAGACCCTCCTGGACCACGTGCCCGAATTTTAAACATCCATTTTGAAAAGCGAGACAAAAGTACATATATTTCATTAATTTGCAACGCTTCTATTTTGACCTCTTCCGTTTTACATCATTGATCCTCCGTACACAAATTTGAATTTTTGACAAATTCGATTTTTTGAGATCCTATAGTTTTCTTCTTTTAAAAACCACCACAATGTGCGCCAAATTGTAAGCTATCAAATGACGTCAAAAATGTCGATCAATCTTGGTAGACTAAATATTTACACTGGAATACCACCTCAGTGTCGCACATTAGGGTTGTCGCACTTTGAGCGTATCTACTATACAAAGGTATTCGTTGACTTTACAAGCAAGGTTGAAAATTTTCTAGGAGGCCAAAGGGACTGAGCCTTCCCGTGCCCTTCTTTGCTACGGGCCCGTTTTTAATGAACAATTTGTAAAACTATTTATATACCAGCACTAGCGGATTTAGAGGGGGGCTGGGGCGTACGCCGCCTCCCCATCAGAAATGTTTTGGTAATAAAATAGTAAGGACCCCACCTTACAATTTTTGCGTTTCATAACATTTGCCGCCGGCCCGCTTGCCCGTCAGAAATTTTTGGATCCGCTTCTGTATACCAGTTTAACAACATACATGACATCAACGACAAAATTGTTGTACCATCTTTGGCGGTACAAGGCGGTATAACCCAAAACGCGATCGCTTGGTCCGGCCAGAGAAACAATCTGTACTACACATTTGCGAGATCAAAGTTTAAATTAAAATACAAAAACTTTTCAAATTCTACCGGAGGTTTGAAACTCGTAAAATTTTCACGGTCCGCGGTGACGGGCACACTCTACAAATTGTGTAATTTTACAAACCTCAAACTGCGCCAAACGATACCTATGAGACCTTACCGACGAACAAAATGATCCAAACACCGCAATGGTTGCCATCAAATTTAAGAACCTTTGGCTTGGTACCATTAAATACTTTCAGAAAGTAAAGCAATATTTAGCGTACAAGACACGGAAACTTTCCCTTCATAAGTTTAAGTTTAGCACCCATATTCTCAACTGTCTATGGTATCTATTTCCAGTTGGTGATAAATCTTGTAACTTTCAAACCAGTGAATACTGAGGCTCAAAATTTTTCATCATATTTTTGCGTTTGCTTTGGTCTATTCATGTACCAATTTGGCGTTCAGCAACTGCAATATATTCATATTTAGGTATATCTTAGGCTGTAGGCGTAAATAAGCTTAGGTTTACGTTGAGCTTAGGGTTATGGTTATGACAATGTATGCACGAGCCATGAACATAATCGGCAAAAATTATAAATTCCGCTTCCGGCCGTCATCTCAAATCCTGATTCTGATTGTGACTAAATTTTATTTTGGTCACAATTTCTATAAAATGTCATGCTTTCCCCTGGATCGAATTGTCTACGAACGCGTTCGCTTGCTCAATACAAGTTTAATTGAATACTCAAAATTTCGTCATTATGGAATGCAGATTTAAGAGTTCTTGTGTCGGGTCGGTGTCTTGTAGATTTTTCCTTAAGATCAGGGTGCAATCCAAATTCTGATTATAATTAGAATTCGAATTCAAATTCAGATCCAAATGCGAGTCCGATTGCTATTTATAATCGGAATCGTAAATTTTTATATCGCTTCTAACCTGTATTGGTGCAATTAGGCGACAAATTTGCGTGCAGTTCTGGTAAGTTTAATATTAACAAGCGGTGATTCGGTTCAAGACGCAATTTCTTATATATGGCATGGAGAAGATTATAGAAATATGAATTACATACAATCTCAAATATATTGGTTTAGCGTATACCAATTACGACCAATGTTACTTTAAGGGGCGTTACAGTACATTAGGCGTATTCCTAAGCCTAAGCCTAAGCCTAAGAGTTGCAAAAATGTGTTCATAAGCCTAAGCCTAAGCCTAAGCCTAAGCCTAAGCAAAAATTGTAATCGAGAATCTAAATCTACTTTTTTATGAACCTACCAGAAACCTAGACGCCTCTTAAAGTAACATGCGCCCTAATTACAATAAATCCCGGTACGTAAAAATTATGACATTTGAAAATTTGTAGTTCTGATTCGGATTCCCGTATAATTCAGATCCGGATAAATACCCTGTTTAAGATTAAAGTTTATATGTATGCAAAGACTCAAGTAGACGCTTAGACGTAGGTATAGTTTTCTGACACGTAAGCCCATATTCTCGCCTAAATTCTCAAACGTGTATAGCAGCTATCATCAATTAGTAATGGGTTTTCAAACTCCCCGTGTTACTTTAAGGGGCGTAAAGGTTTCTGGTGGGTCTATAAACAAGTGGGTTAAGATTCTAGATTGCAATTTTTCGCTATGGCTTAGGCTTAGGCTTAGGAACACTTTTCTGCAACGCTTTGACTCTTAGGTTTAGGCTTAGGAATACGCCTAATCTAGTGTTACGCCACTAAAAGTAACATTGGCTAATATATCGATAACTTTATGGCAAGTGTTACATGCGTCGTGTGAACATTTTTGAATTATAAAAGTAAGACTTTGACGTTTATTTCAATCTAATATTATCTGCCTGCGCTATAAAATACAGATTTGTGTGATTTTTACCAGTTTTGATTGCCCCAGAACCCAACGGGACACATTTAAACTCTAAATATTACTTGCAGAAAGCGATACGAAATCAAAAACAAATGCCGGAATTCAGAAGCTAAATTAATCTTAAACCATAGTCGGTCGAAACCAGAACCGGAATTTTGACCGAAATTCAACCAGAATCGACATTCCGTCGGAACCCTGCCGCATGGCACTGTGAATGTTCAGCTAATATTTGAAGGCTGAATCGAACAATTTTGCGCTGTCCCTACCCCAGTGCGAACACCAAAGGGATACACAAGGATACAGTAAAAGGGGATTTAGACCCATCACAAAATAGAGATGCAATAAAGTAGCTTTATCAGCTCTTAAACCTTGTGGATCCTAAAGGTTATTTCTCTCCAAAAACCAAATCCCGACTACGCCCCTGGCGAACGCGTGTAGCTATGTAATTTGTTTTGAGTTTGTCGTCGGCCGCACAAGACACACCTGAATTTGACATCACTTCTAAGCTTCGTGTACCCTAAACTCTGTGGGCATTTTGTCGTTGCCTTAGATAGAAATACGGAACGCTAAACGTTGTGTTAAGTAGCTGAAATTGTGTATAATAAGGCTTTTGTCGGAAAACAATTTCAACACGGAACTTGAATCGGAACCTGAAATAAGAACCCGTATTGTCAACTGTGTGCAGCACCTATTACCAGTTACTGATAGATCTTGTAACTTTTGAACCAGGGAATGGTGATATTTGAAATTCAGCACATTTATTACATTCGATTTACTCTTATGTGCAAATTTTGAGATGTGCAATTGTAGCAGTTCGTGAGTTTAAAAACCTATTACTAACTGGTGATAGGTGCTATATGCATTTGAGAATATGGGCGTAGGCAAACGCAAAATGCTGTATATCGAAAGAAGCCAAAGAAATAATTATAAGTGCGTGCTAACTAACCCTAAGCTTAAGCTTAAGACCCGAGCCTAAGACTAACCTCAAGACCTGAGCCTAAACCTAAGCGTATGCGGAAATTTTTGGTCCCTGAGTTTTTAGACACGGCTTCAGTTTGCAGTACAAGAAAGACCCTTGTGGAAATGAACCTGCCTTTCCAAAAAATCCTGGCTGCGCGTATAGTTTTCTACGAACCTATTTCGAATCCAGCCCGCTATTCTTCCTATACGTGTTTGGTCTAGAACCAGAACAAAAAGAACCGCTATATAACAGCGTAACCAGTTATATATGAACCCAGGAAGATAAATATAATGAAATATGAGACACAGCTCTCGTTCTCTTTGGTATATATGGTTCGGAAAAAATTTCATTTCGTATAACCATGGACCAAGGGTACTAAACCCAGACACGAACCTAAAAACAATATAACAAATCCGTGTCGAAATTTCTGGACGCAACCAAAAGACTTATTAGGTTTTAGGTTAACCTACTATATTCCTAGGGTCAAAATCTGTTTCGTGCTTACATACGCTCAGTAGGTTCAAACTTTTTACATGAGATTATACCACCCTTGCGAAATAAAACGATTGGCAACGCGTCCTAGTATTAACTATGGTACCGGGTTGACGGTGAAAGTTGTAATATTGCTGAAAAACTGCGGTCAACAGCCTGTATACGGCAAGTACAAAAACCAGAAAATTTTAGGTTTAGCGAAGAGAACGGGTTCAAATTGTGTTCTTTGGATCGAATCAACTTTCGAAACGAGACGAATCGAAAGCTGTTTTGACCCGTGTCGCAGGGACGACGAAAGGTTGAGTTAACGGTTTCGTCCAATGAAATTACAGTTTTGGGCATAGAAAAAAACCGCATAAACGGCTTCGTCCAATGAAATTAGATTTAGGCATTGCAAAAAAGAAACGGAGGAGAGATTTAATTGGTTCTCTGGTAAGAACAGGGATTTTGAAACCAGGAGTGCATAATTTGTTTCTTCAAACAGATTAGAGATGGTTTTTTTCTTATCAAGAGTTAATAATCGGTATTTAACAAGAGTGTGCAACTGGGCACTTTCTGTGTAGAAAAGAATGTATCCGGCACGCGTTGCGTTTTTGCCCCATCTCCTTTTATTTAGAGGGGGGTGCAACCGGTGCGAACCATATCACTTTATGTAATATGTGGCGTCCAACATGCCCCCCTTATAATTTAGTTTAGGGGTATTCATGTGATAGCGACCCCCCCTCTAAACAAGGGGAATCGACCAAAAATACAACGCCCGGTGGTACATGTTGTACCATGCGGGACCCCACGAGTTGCACAGTCTTGTCATTATCCACTCTTGGTCTTATGAACAATGAACTCATGGCTTTTATGAACCGGAGTTTAAAATTGTTTTTCCTGTTAGATTAAACTTTGACGAGAAAAAATTCGAAAGTGTTTCGTTACAAGAGTTCACATTTGCTTATATCTGCAGGAGTACGATTTTGAACTCAGCAGGAGTATAAATTAACACGTATAACAATTCAAATTGCTTTTAACACAACTTTTGCATGCTACGAAGCACGAAAATTTTGACTCAATTTAAACTCCTCAAAAATTGCCTGTGTTCCACGTTTTCTCTGCCCGTCCGGCACTATGGCCTAAAAAGCCAGAGTAACATTGTTTAAAGCCTGTCGTATGCAAGAGCAAGATTTCTAAAAAAAGCCTTAGCATTTTAAATGTGGGAAAACGTGCACAAAAGTCAAAATCAATAAAATAACAGTTTCAAAGTTAACAAAATTAAAATAATTTACAAATAACCTGCTACCTGTGCCTAAAATCAAGATATTTAAAAAAATAACTTCCCTCGTGTGTCTAAGCCTGATGCTAAAGCCTACTAAACCTAGCGTTACTTTTAATTGTGCGTGAAAGCGTACAAGAACCAAAACAAATACCAACTAACCTGTTCATTTTGACAAAATCTCGCGTCATCGGATAGTCTGACATCAGTCCATCGTCCCAGTCGTACAACGCTGCGCTTGATCCGTCACATTCGCTACCGCTCGCTCCAGTGATTTCTGAAACAATAAACGAAACAGAGTGTTCCAAACTTAGCCCTCATGAGGTTTAGACATACGGTTATACTACTGTTATGGCCCTCAGCAAAAAACATGGGCCTCACTGCGGGAGGAAACCATAAACGTGTCTGTTGCTTTGAGCTGTAAAATAGAGTCCCTGGCTACATTTAAAAGCGTTTGCGGCTGGATCTTAGCTGGCAACGTTATTTAGTTTTGCTATATTACAATACAAAGCCATTTTGGCCAAATCCATCGAACAATTTATTGTCTGAGTGCTGCCCTGGCGCAATTCAAGTCCTTTAAATTCCGTATTTGCATAAATCCCATGACTGATGATAAGTACAAAACGGAAACAATGATAAAAGTTGACCGATACCGTACTATAACACCCCCATATACATTCCAAATAAACCGATCCGAACGCATCCAAACAGCCCCTCAAAAATAATCCAAATTATGGAAATTAGCACTAAACTTGCAACTAATCTTAAATACAAAAATTAGGCCTGTGTAGTCGTTCATTAAAACATCTGCAATGACAATCATGATCTATTTGTCTAAAAATTATTCGACATCTCTTGATTTTTGAGCCTCGGCATCTCTTGATTTTTGAGCCCATCACATTTTTGGGGCCCCTGTCACACCTTGGCACACTTCTGAAGTTATTCTTTTGGCAGTGAAATTTGAATAAAATTGGCAAACTTTAATGAAAAGCATCTACAGTCAGTCAATCTACAGTCAGTCACAGATTTTATTTTAGTTCAATAATGTAAAAAACGCAACGCGCACTGGTACATTTTGGCTCACGAAATTCACTAAATCGTACGTATATCCTTCTTCTCTAGAGCTTGACTCTGGTAAATTTTGGTGTCACTAACTGGTGATAGATGCAACAAACATGTAAGAATATATGTCGTAGGCCAATCTGCTATTCAGACCAATTATCAATTGGCCTAGATCAATCTGATATTTAGACCAATCAGCGATAGGCGTAGGAAAATAGTAATTGTAAGACGAAGCAAAACAATAGTGATGTAAAATCAACGCTGATTGGTTAACGGTATTACATCTGTTCAAATAAGCAAATCTGACTGGTTTATAATTTTAATGCAGTTTAGCTTAGGAGAAACTACTTTTATGCAAAATAGCAGATTGGCCTAGGCCAATTATTACTTGGCATGAGTAGCAGATTGGCTCACAACATATGCACCATCGAATCTTAAACTCTTAAATCTAATCCTAAACCTATTTTCACTTACTAGCAGCAGCCTCTGCAGCACGTTTATTAAACAGCGTTCGGCGTAAACTTTTCCGATTTCCCTGTTTCAGCTGTGGTACTCCTAAATTTGACGACCCTACCATCAAAGTAGCCATAGGGGCAGCGCCTCCAGGTACTCCATACGACCCCTGACCGCCATGCCCCAGACAGGAATCGATCTTCAAACTGTCGCTAATTTCAGGTGGTGAAATTGAAAAGTGAACAACATTGCTGTCCACCAAATTACGACACGAATCACTGCGATACGTAACGCTGTCACGTTGTGCACGATACGACGCAGTGCGTGCAGTTTCTATTGCAGATTGCAAATTGCCTGTACTGCCGTAAGTGTTATTATACGAAGAGTAGTGGTTAATTTTATCAAAGGGGTATGCTTTGTAAGGCTCGGCGCCCCCTGGTTGCCGCCCTCGGGCAGTAACTAAACGATCAAGTCTATCGGTTACGTTGTTGATAAGTGAATCGTAGATATGAGGCAAAGACATTTTTTAAATAAATAGTTTAATTATTAAGCGAATTTCAAATAATTGACATAGTTTTGGTTGTGTTTGTATCTATTTTTTAAAGAAAAAAGAGTATAAAATTATGTAATCTATTTACTCAAACAGGAGTGCTTCTAACTCGTGTAATTAGACAATAAATTTAATAGTTTATCGGGTTTGTCTCACGAACAGGGATGTTTAATTTCAAGAGTATTTTATAGCCTTACAGGAGTAAACTGTAGGTATACTTACTCGAACAGGAGTAATTCAAAGTTCAACATTACGCTTATTTTAAAAAATAGAACTAATTAATTACTCTATTACAACAGTGTATTGCTGCCGTTTTACTCGAACAGGTAGTAAAACTACTTTGCAAAACTGACTAGATTAAATTCAAGAGTACTCTTCTTTTAAAAAAAAGAAATAATAAATTACTCAATTACAAGAGTGTATTGCTGCCGTTTTACTTGAACAGGAGTAATTACTTTTGTTAAAATTTCAGGAACTTGATTTCAAGAGAAAATTGACACCATTTTCTTCACAATAACAAGAGTAGTGGTTATACCAAAACTGTTATTGCCAAGTCTAATACGCGAACAATAGATTTACTCTAACAGAAAGTAGTTATACAGTACTCTTGTCAAATAGTTTACAAGTTTAATCTGAAGAGTATTTTAGCCATTTTACCCGCATAGAAAAATAAAGGAGGCGGCGCTATACATTTTGCCTATTTTAATGCCGTCCGGCACTGTGAATTGCCGCATTGCACCGCATAACAATTTGTAAACAAAACATCAATGAATGAGCTGTGTGAGTATACGCGGTTTATGTGCAGAATGTGTAATGTTAAGACACATACATACTCGTGCACATATAGCACTAAAGGAAATTATGTTATCGGCCGCGTGGTGTAATGGGTCGCGCGCTTGACTAGCGAGCGAGAAGTCCGAGTTCGATTCCCGGCGTGGTCATATGTTTCGAAGAAATTTAGGGGAAAATCATGTATATTCACAGTACTTCGAGGAAAGGGGTCGTCCTGACCCCGCAAGTCTGACAAGCTTGCGCATCCCCAAAGAGCGCCGCTATACTTAGCGTGCGCAGCCAATGGTAAGCCAACGACATATTAATAATTTGGATTTCGATGCCGCCCGGTGCCGCACGGCGGTTTCGTACGAAGCCGGACGACGGCAGATATCATTAAAAATAGAAAACAACGGAATCGCTACTATCACTGAGTAACTGCCCTTGGCAAAACTGAACAAATTGTTTTCAAGAATATTATTTATTATTAATGTTTTTGTCACAAAAATAAGAAAAAAAATATTTCATAATTACAAGAGAATTACGCGTTTTTATGCTACAAAAAGTATTCGCTATTTCCGTGCGTTTTCTCGCGAAACAGGAGTAAATTATTTTTTATTACAAGAGTGTTATATTAACTTTCCACTGTCATAGAAATAATAATGATAAACTGGAGTAATTGTTTAATTTTACAAGAGTGCTGTAAAACAATCTGCTCGCACAAAACTAGTAACAGGAGTAATTATTCAATTACAGAAGTGCTGTAAAACATTCCACTCGCACAAAAATAATAACCATTGCGTTGATTGAACAAGTACCTTCCAGAGTAAATCTAATTCTATTTTGTTGGCAAAAAATAATCGCTCTGTTGAGCATAAATGGTTTACCAAAAATTATTTTCGCAGCCAAACAGTTGTAAAATAGGTTACTGGGACATCAGCCATTAAAAGAGTTTTTTTTGCGTTCAGCCTAATTTTTAACCACGAACCTAGTAATTATTGAAAAAGCTCGCTTGTGAATTAGCAAATTTCAATGTTAAACGTCAACCATTTTCTTTTTGTAAGCATACGAAAAACTATTTTTACGACGTAGAATTTCAGGATCCGCCAATGAAGTTACCACTAATATACCACGTAAGACAGTATATAACGTAGGCTTAGGTACACTTTGTCGCTATGTTTAAGGTTAAAGCACAGGCTTACTGAACAGTTTTGGCAATGGTTTAGGCATAGCCATAAGTAAGCGTTTTCTTAAACCTAAACCTAAACCTAAATACGGGATAAAGTATACAAGACAAACGAATATAACCAGATTGACGCTTAAGCTAATACCAGATAAATTGTTCAAACTCAAACGCTAAAATTCTATTAAATTAAAATTTAGTTCAGTTAAAGACCTCTCACACTTAAACCAGCCGGTTCCGTGACTACTGGTGTATACAAGGCGTCCAATGGGGTGACTTACAAGGACCCCCCGTCAAAATCTTTGAGGAACAACATAAAACCTGTGCACGTTCCCAGTCTTTAGAACTTTGAGGGCTCACAGAAATACGCCTTGTTAGCCACATTGGAGCCCAACCTTTTTAATTCTCGGTCGATGTTAAACTGGTCCTAAAACGAAGCTTAGGCTGCGGCGCTGCGGACCGTAACCCAGCGAACCAACTGAAACCAAAACCAGAAAACCTATGTAAGATAGATTGAAAGGATTTAAAGAAGATTACAACTAAAAATAATAACCAACAGGGGCAGATGAACGGTAGTGATACGGGTGTATATATCCCGTCGTGAAATGCCTAAAAGCGACTTGAATGCGGTATTTTTGCCATCCTTAACCTGCCGAATTGCTTAAAATGCAGTTATATTGTGCCGAAATCGGATCCTGATTGCTATATTCCAAAAAGAGCAACGTCGTTTTAACTGTGGCTATAACCTACCCTATTAATATTCTTTGATAGTAGACGCGTTATCTTTACAAGTTGAAATTTATTCTAAATTAATTAAATCTACGGCCCATGTTACTTTAAGGGACGGCCAGGTTTCTGATAGGTCTATAAAAAAGAAGGTTTAGAGTCTAGATTACATTTTTTTTGCTTAGGCTTAGGCTTACGCTTAGGAATGTAATTTTGCAACGCTTAGGCTTAGGCTTAGGCTTAGGCTTAGGCTTAGGCTTAGGCTTAAGCTTAGGCTTAGGCCTAGGCTTAGGCTTAGGCTTTAATTAACTGTTACGCCCCTAAAAGTAACATTAGCCAAATGTAGTATGCGGTTGTCGACCTTATTTCAACCCTCGACGGATCCCAGCGTTGAAATCTTATTAAAATTGTTACAGCGCTATGCTTAAACCCTACGCGTTTGGCTCTATAACGGCGTATAGTTAAAATTGTAATTATTTCTAAATTAAACCAGAGTAATTATTATCAAAAGCCGCCGGCCGCCTACAGTTTTGCCGTAGCGGATCCAACATTTCTCAGTGAGGGGATATAGTAGATTGGTCAAAAATCGGAGGTAGGCATGTGATGAAAAGCTTGCGAGTTAGAAGTCAGACGTAATTTTAGTATTAAATCCCGATACGCTAGTGTTGCATTTGTCCGGTCCAAAGATTTAAACTTGGATCAGTCATAGCGTGCCCTTGCATTTTTGGTGCTAGCGTTTCGGGTTAGCATTAATGATAGGCCTCTATATTGGGTATCCGCTATAGGTCTAAAGAAAGCATTTGGATGTATTTAGGCAATCTACGACAATTCGTCGCCTGACATCTTGTCGCCCAACAGTGTCCTAAAGTCAATACATAAATCTAACCATTCTCCTAAGCCTACGCATAATGATGAGCGATAAATTGTTGAGTCGATGAAATTTCGAATTATAAGTTGTCCGCCGACGCGTCATCGAGCGATGAATAGTCGTAATGCCATATTTAGGCAATCCATATTCTTTAGGGCCAAGTAGTAGTTTCAAATGGTGGAACCGGACGTTTTAACATAAGTTAGGTATAGGGGGTGGTGTTCCCTAGTTTTTTCATGTCCCCTAGATTTGTTTAACCGATATAATGATGCTTGTAAATCTTCTTGTACATTAGGCCCGTAGCTAGCTCGTTTTGCTCTGGCGGCTAAAAAATTTTTTCAGGACGGGTATTCAAAGGTTTTCAATCAGTTACAAAGCAGGGTTGAAAATTTTGTATGGGACCAAAATTTACCAGGGGGGCTGAACCCCCCCCCCCCGCCCTCTTTTGGCTACTAGCCCGTTGGATATTCTGTAATATTGATGAAAACGATATTTTTAAAAATATCCTTAAATGGCAAACGAAATTTGGCAAAATTCAACGCCCAGTGGTATAAATAACGTGGTGCTTGTACACTCCCCACCATACTCCGATGCAGTTAGGCTAAAGTCAGGCATAGGATTACCCATGCCTAAGCATAAACCTCTACGCCTTAACCTGAAATGTGGCGGAAATGTACACCAGCCAATGATGTCATTGGTATCCAATCAAATCAGCACAGACTGATCATCTGAAAATACTCTAATCATTCCGTGAAAAAAATTTTGCTCCTAAGAAAATTTTCAACCTTGCTTGTAAATCAACAAACGCACACGTATGCGCGTCAGCTAAATTTTTTTTAGCCAATCCCTCATAGCAAGGTGAGCTGGCTACGCGCTTGATTTAAAGTTGTTTTAGTAAAACTGACAACTACACAGATTTTAAACGATTCACATTGGCTTCTATTTTTCCCGTTCAGATTCGCGTTCCAGTATTTCTTTAAAATACATCTCGAATACTGATCGGGTTCTTAACAGCCACCGGAACCGCCGTTATTTCTAGGTTCAAGGTCCTTACAACAACGAACCGTAGTTATTTCTAGGTCCAAGCTTCAACAAAACCCCTCAAAAAATCGCCAATCTATTATATCATTAACATTAAATACAAAAAAAGCTTATAATATAAAGTAGACAGATAAATACGCATTATTATATACATATATGTACCTATAATAAAATATATATGTTAGACATATAATGAATATAATGACATATATAAATATAATAATATTCACATAATCATAATGATATACTCCATACCGTTGAAATCACTGTCGAGTCCAAGGGGGCTCCAGCACAGGCCACCCCCCGAACAGACATTAAATGCGAGATTTTGTGTTAAGGTTTAGCACTAAAATGACGTGTGGCTTCTCGTTCACTTCGCACACGAGTTTCTGTTCTATTATTCGATCTTGTCGACGACCCTGTAGAAATATCAGGACGTGCCTCGTAAAATACACCTGACAGTTTATAGTGTTTTATAACGCCGCATATGATAAATTAGACTAAAACGACCAATGGTACGGGACAGCGGCAGTTTATCCAAGCACAAAAAAACGAGTCTTCTCGGCGGTTATCGACCCAGCCCCCAGCGTTCGCGCGCAGAAATGGTTGAATTTTGATAATTTTACTGCATATTTGAGCTTCTCATGACCTCCTTTGAATCATTTCACGCACAAATTGGAATTTTGTAAAACTCCGATTTTTTAAGGTCCTCCCCACCGGGAGTTGTGTTCGTAACAGCTGAATTTTAAGCGTGCGTTCTCATTCGAGTTTGAGAGTCGTTGGCTAAACGCTTATCCAGGGGTATAAACGTTAAAAGGTACGTGTTGAATAATTCGGCAATTTGAACTCTCAGACCCGTATCTAGCTTACCCTGCTGGAGTCGGAAGGTAAAAAATTTTCAGGAAGGGCATACAAGGGGGTTGGTTTTCGAGGACTGTTACAAGGTTGAAATTTTTCTACGGGGGACAAAATTTTTTAGAGCGGGCGCTGAGCTCCTCTGACCCCCTTTGGCTAGACAAGAACACAATTTTTTTATTTCTGCCAAATTTTAGGGATGTATTCATTGTACCCGTGATGTATGCACTTCTGATCCTCAAACTTATTTCGGATGTACTTTATTATATGAGAGGACTTATTAAAGATAAAAACTTTTTAAAAAACGATCTGTGTATTATTAATACCAAGAGTAGATGATGCATACTTCAACAAGAGTGTGCAACTGGGCACATTCTTTGTAGAAAAGAATGTACCCAGCACGCGTTCCGTTTTTGGCCTATCCCCCCTTTATTTAGAGGGGGGCACAACCTGTGCGAACCATGACACTTTACGTACCGCTTTTTTCCGTTATCTCCCCCCCCCTTGCCGGCATTTATACAAACACGATTAGATTTCGAAACTTTTTTTGAATATTTCAGCTTCATATTTACCTTTCCAAATAATTATAAACCCAAGTTTGAATTTTTGAAAAATTCGATTTTATAAGATCCCAAGGTTGCGACCAAAGTAAATTTTAGCTGAAACCATTAAACAAAGTATATCCCGTTCGACACAGATTGCGTATCTGAGTCGACCGGTGTTTAAACGTTCCGCATATCAACCGATGTGGCTGGCTAATGAGTTACGGTCATTGTCAAGTCCAATATTCAGACATCGGTAAACGTTGACGATATATTTACAATTTCGTTGGTCTACTACACTACAAAAACACGAGCAAAATTGCCTCTCTAAAGATCACGGGGCGACACAAAACAAAACTATCCCACCACCCCAACAACACGAGAAGCACGCACTCGTCGCCTTCGGAGAGAGTCAATTTGACTCACCATTTTTTGCAGTGTACAAGCTTCGAAACCACGAACCAGAAATAGACGGGCAAGCACAAGTTTAGAACGGGTAACGATAATTTTGCTCTAACCATACAATTGTTTTAATGTTATCCCATCAAACGTTCAGTTTGAATGGCAAATTTGGTTCAACCATCGGTGCATTTTAACTTCGCAAACGGATCTGGTTGAAAAGTTCAAAAGATTTGCCGATTTTTCATTTTTAAAATTCAAATTTAACCTTAAAAATTATAAGTAGCAAGCCGGTTAACATCAAACAAACGCTCAACAATGAACTCTTGGCACAGCGGCGGTAGGTACACACCGTTTAGTAGACACTTAGCCAACTCAATATTCCTCCAGGGAGGGGGGACGATTTTAGGAGGGGCATGCGGAAAAGATACCCGACCTACAAGCAGAGGTGTAAGTGGGTAAAGATTCTTTTACCCGCACCATCCGCAGAAATGTTATTTTTCTACCCGTAGGTGTATACCCGTGAAAAATTCTTTTACCAACTACAACCCGCATTTACCCCCGTTATTTTTTGTTCGGCGTTCAATACAATTGAGTAGTTTTATAGTGCATTGATGTCAGTCGCTCAATTTACGTTACAAAAACTACTTTAGTATTAACTTTAAAAAATGTAACACCAGATAATATTGCACATTACAACGATCACCGTTAAAACTAATGAAACTTCGACGTGGGTAAAGATTAACAAATTCTTACCCGTACGTTAAATTTCTTTACCCGCGGGCATACCCGCATCGAAATTTTTTTACCGAACCCGAGTGTACCCGCGGGACCCCACTGGTCCTTCCTCTCGTTACCGGCCTGTCCATCAAACCAGCGTTTTTATTTCCGCCCTCGCCATTTTTCGGCAAACCTGTTTCAAACCAAAAAATAGCGTAACAAAAAGTTTAATCTCTTCTATTTCTAGACTCTGATACAGTATGCCTTGAAAATCAAAGTATAAACGCACTTACTATCTAATCAATCTATCCGTGTGTTCTAAATCATCAGTACAAGACTTATTCTTGAAAACCCATTCGAAGCTGTAGAACTCTATTTGCCAGCGTTACAAAGTTGCCACCATAAAGCACAAAAGTGGAACCCAGTTCGAGATTACAGGGTTTCTATCTACGCTACCCACAAGTTATAAATAATAAATAATTAATTATTCCAACATATATACATACATATATATAATAAATATATATAGATAAATATATATAATAAATATATCTATAGATATACATATAGATATATAGATATATAAATATATATAGATATATATATCTATATATACATCTATATAGATATATATAGATATACATATATATAAATATATATAAATATATATATATATATTATACTACCATGGGTGTATACGAGAAAATGACAGGGAGGATATTTTTTCCAAAATTCTTAGAGACAACCAATACGGCACTATTACAAGCATTAGAAAAACCTGATGAATCCCAGAAGCTCAAATTTTTAGCTCACAATGCACGACGCCACAGAGGCATTTAGATGATGTATTCAGTCCCGCAGCGAAATCATAGTTACCCCCTGTACACTTTGTATATGTATTCTTAGCGTTGGGTTGAGGGGGGTGAAGAAATTGTTGTAACCGCAAAATTTGCCCTGCCATCTTAATGCATACAATCACAAGGTTCCTGTGTACTATACACACGAAGTTATCATAAATAATTAATTACAAATGTAAGCAACGCGTATTTCCATAATTTTTAGAATCAAGGCTCTATAGCTGAAACAGTTTGCTCGTTTGAAAACCTATCGCTAACTGGTAATAGATGTTAGATTATGAATTCCCAAACGCCTGGTTATATATTGGGAATCTACGACGATTCGTCGCCCGACAACTGTCGCTCAGCCGTATCCCAAAACTTTTGAAATAAATCTCAAACCTTAATCCTAAACGTAAACCTAAGCCTAAGCCTAAGGATAATGATGGGCGACGAGTACTCGAGTCGATGTAATTTCTGATTATAAGTTGTCGGTCGACGAGTTGTCGGTCGACGAGTTGTCAATCGACGAGTTGTCGGTCGACGAGTTGTCGGTCGACGAGTTGTCAGTCGACGAGTTGTCGGTCGACGAGTTGTCGGTCGACGAGTTGTTGGTCGACGAGTTGTCGGTCGACGAGTTGTCGGTCGACGAGTTGTCGGTCGACGAGTTGTCGGGCAACGAATTGTCGTGCTACCATAAACTGTTCGAGTACTTCACTGTATCAAAGTGACTAAGTTAATAAATTTAGAACCAGGCAAACCATTCATGTATGCCAGTTTCTAACTTTCTAAAATAGCGTGACGTACAACTGAACCAGAACATAACCATTGATCAAAAATGTTTAGCCAGAATAATCCACTCACGTTACCTCGAGCAAACCCAGCATTGGCGTAGTCAAACGGGGTTTCTCAAGTTCCACCCCTATCCCATTTGGGATTTTTTACTGAGGTTTTTGGAGACGGTGCAAGTTTGTACCACAAGAAACCCAACTCGCCTTCTTTGAAAATATTTATAGAACGTAATCCACCCAATCAGAAATTCTGGCAACGCCCATGCCACTGCAAGAGGGATACAGGGTAAAGACTCTTGGCAGGGCCGGAGCTCCCAGCCCCAGGCCCTCCATATGGGGGCCACACCCCAAAGAGTCCACCCTAAACAATATTTTAAACAAAAAATTGGAAAAATATTTTGATTGTCGCAAAGGCCGCCCGCCGGAATTTTTGGGGGGACACACCCTAGCATGCGGCGGCACTGACTCTTGCACACTGATCCCCAACAGGTTTAGGCTCAGGCTTAGAAAAGGCTTAAAAGGCATAAGTCATTCATAAGCCTGAGCCTAAGTTTAAATCTTAACTTTAGAGCTCTTGCTACATGCTTACAGCTCTTGCTACATGCTTACAGCTCCTGTTACATGCTTAGAGCTCCTGCTACATGCTTCGAACTCCTGCTACATGCTTAGAACTCCTGCTACATGCTTAGAGCTCCTGCTACATTCTTCGAACTCCTGCTACATGCTTAGAACTCCTGCTACATGCTTAGAGCTCCTGCTACATTTTTCGAACTCCTGCTACATGCTTAGAACTCCTGCTTCATGCTTAGAGCTCCTGCTACATTCTTCGAACTCCTGCTACATGCTTAGAACTCCTGCTACATGCTTAGAGCTCCTGCTAAATGCTTAGAACTCCTGCTACATGCTTACAGCTCTTGCTACATGCTTAGAGCTCCTGCTACATTCTTCGAACTCCTGCTACATGCTTAGAACTCCAGCTACATGCTTAGAACTCCTGCTACATGCTTAGAGCTCCTGATACATTCTTCGAACTCCTGCTACATGCTTAGAACTCGTGTTACATGCTTAGAGCTCCTGCTACATTCTTCCAACTCCTGCTACATGCTTAGAGCTCCTGCTACATTCTTCGAATTCCTGCTACATGCTTAGAGCTCCTGCTACATTCTTCGAACTACTGCTACATGCTTAAAACTCCTGCTACATGCTTAGAAGTAAAACTCTGTTTAAGGATTTTCCGGTATGATTTGATTTTGCTTCAGCAAATGCGATGAAAATACGTAAAATAAGAAGTTGTTTTTAAAGCTTGAAAAACTGTTAAGACATGACGCATTTATAACTGAATCACAGTATTCATGTATTCCAAGAAAGTCAACCTTGTTTAAATATTTAACTTTTTTGGAAATAACAAACCAGCGTGGGCAGAACCGTAGCCAGCTCACTTTGCTGCGGGTGGGGGCGGAGAAATTTTCACGAGGGGCATTCAAGTGGTTTCGTTGACTTACAAGCAAGGTTGAAAAGTTTCTACGGGGGGGGGGGCAAAATGTTTCCAGAGAGGCTCAGCCCTCGTGCTCCAATCATGGCTACGTGCCCGAGCATGGGAGGGCAGTACTAGGCTTGTCGCTGTAAAGGTTGGGTTAGAAAAACAAATTAACAATTGAACGCTTAAAAATAGTTCCAGAGACCCAATAGTGATTAAACCAGAGATGCATGCTACCCGCAGGTACCCGCGGGTAACGCGGGTACCGGTACGAAAATTGTTACGCGGGTATACCATTGGGTAAAGACTTTCAAAGCGCGGTTAAAAATTTGTAACACTTTTTACCCGACTAAAATTTTCATAAAAAACGGCAAACAGCGGTTTAAAGTACACAGTTAGTATACTTCACAAATACAGCAGGTTGCTAATATTAGACGGGTAGTGGGTAAACGATGTTTGCGCGGGTATTCGCGCGGGTAAAAAAATAAAATTTTCGCGGGTAAAGCGCAGCGCGGGTAAACATTTATTACCCACTTATACTTCTTTATTAAACAGAAACAAGTTGAAAAAGGTTTTAATTTTACATCGTTGAGACATCAAAGATGTTTTATATTTAAAAGTCAAAGAGTTTTTGTAGTAATCGTCAGTAGAGACGTAACCAATCGGCTAAAATCGTTTAGGTTTAAGCCTGGAACCGCCAAAGTGCTCGAAAACGAAACATTAGGTGTAGTCTGATACACCGGCTCTTGGACACCTGCCTCATATTTTACATCTTAGGCCTAGCCCAAGGCTCAAGCCTGTAGCCAGCTCACCATGCGTAGGGGTTGGAAAACTGTTAAAAGCAGTCAAAGAGGGTTTGTGATGATTTACAAGCACGTTTCAAACTTTTCTAGCAGAGGAACGAAATGTTTTCCACGGGACGCTGAACGTCTCTTGGCACCTCTTTGGCTACAGGGCCCCATAAGCTACACTTCAGTTTAACCTTGCGCAAAGCATTAAACTTATGTTTAAGCGAAGGTAACCGTTGGATAAAGCCTGAATTTTGATCTAAGGGCAAGCTCGAATGGGGGGAAGCTTATAACCCGATACCACTTTCATATGTGAACTTAAATTTCTGCTTATATTGACAAAATCAAGTACCTAACTGTAATACATGTTTAAAATGCCCTTAACACCCATGAATATGAAACGTTTTAACCCGATGCTACTTACAGATACAGTAAATTGCATCTGCAACCAAGGTAGGATTATGACTTAATTATGCCCTGAACCACGATTTGTCTTGCGGGCGGCGAAAACCAGGTATTGAAAGAATTGGTCAAAATATATTTTTCTATTTAAATTTTTTTCATTTTTGAAAACTTTGTCACGGGACTCTCGAAGGCACCACGGACCGAAACGCCGACAGCCTCACAGGGTTGTATTATGGTTCACGTCTGGTGTGGCCTGAATACTGTTAACTGAAAATTTAGAAATCACTGTTTGACTTACACAGGTATTATTTTAAATGTCAAACTAATTTTGCTTATAATGAGTTCGCTGGGAATCGGTAGAAGTTTCCGAGTAGCCAACGGGGGGGGGGGGGGCAAACGGGCCTCAGCTCCCTCCGGAAAAATTTTGGCCCCATAGAAAATTTTCAACCTTGTTTGTGAGTTATCGAAAACCTTTGTATGCCCATCCAGAAAATTTTTTAGCCCTCATAGCAAAGTGAGCTGGCTACAGACCTGATACTGCAAGGAACTCGCCGCATCATAAGGATCAAATTTAAACACTACATGGTTATAAAGGAGATTCCCAAATCAGAGGGAGGCGGTAACACATTTTCGAAGGGGGCCCTTATTCTAAAAATTTGATTTTTTTAACCAAATACTGATTATTCATTTTGCAACCGTTTTAGCTATTAACGTTTATACAAAGCAAATCTGTTTCTATTATTGTTAATTATCAAACAGTCTCAATAGTAGATTTTGTTAAAATTGGTACCTGGAAATATCAACTGCTTTCAATACCGACGGCTTCCAAGCCGCCTTAAAAATAGATACTTTAATAGGAATTAAAAGTAACGTTCGTGGTTGGCCAATATTTTTCTCGTTCGAAACGATCGCTCGCTAAATAATGTTTCCTGAACAGCCAATAAAATTTAGGCACCTGAATAGTCAATAAAATTTAGGCACCTGAGTAGCCAATAAAATTTAGGCACCTGAATAGCCAATAATGTTTAGGTACCTGAATAGCCAATAAAATTTAGGCACCTGAGTAGCCAATAAAATTTAGGCACCTGAATAGCCAATAATGTTTAGGTACCTGAATAGCCAATAAAATTTAGGCACCTGAATAGCCAATAAAATTTAGGCACCTGAATACCCAGTAATATTTTGGCAAAGCCAAAGTAGACAATAAAATTTTGGCAAACCCAAAATAGCCAATAAAATTTTGGGAAAGCCAGTTTTTTTGCCTAAATTTTATTGATAAACACCTATTTGAACTGAATATTATTAGCGTAGTTATGTAAGCCAAAATAACTTGTACGAAACAAAAACACAAACAAAGAACATTTAGCTTGGAAACATACTGCATTTGCATAATTATCAGCTTCTGTGCTTTTTGCTATAAGCCACCGACAATTAAAGTTTGATAAAGGGAATACAACACCTCAAAATGTCTCCTCGAAAGACAAGAAAAGCGCTTTTAAACAAGCTTAGCAATAAACCTTCTGGAACTTAGAGGTCAAAAATAATTCTATTATTCGCTTCGCTCGCTAACGAAATATAATTTGACACGAGGTTATACCGTTTCCAACTGAAACCCTGTTACTCCGTTGATGACGGACCCATCAAGACGTGCCTAAAACTTTACGAATGTGTCTTTTCTTGTATAGCATTGGTACGACGGTCGGGTAGCTATAATGACGGTGACAAACAAAGTTATTCGTTCTTGCCTATCGGCCCTATCTGTAAACTCAAACTCATGTTTTAACTTTAGTAGCAATTAATATAGGTACCAAGAAAGATCATACCTTCCGCGTATATCTCCTCAAAAACACGAGCCATTCCCTTGCAAAAGATTTCCACCCTCGTCTAATTTGTTGCGCTACGTACGGGCGTGTTGTTGTCATTATGTGCGGCTGCTGGCCAGATAATACTGTTAGAATACATATTTTAGGCAACTGTTTCAACAAAAGCTAGTGTTTTGTAGTCGGCTGTGAACGAATTTCTTCGAGTCACAACGTATTGACGAAAACAAACCGGGTACGGTAGTTCAGTGAACTGTAGGGTAACGTACCTTGACTGTCAGGAAAAAATAAAAAACAATATAAAAGAGAAACAATGCAAGAAAAGATAATATAAGAAATATAAAGAAAAATAAAATGTCAAAGCGAAACAAGCAATACTGCAGCTGATAACGCGGTAGATTTGTTCGTTCAGTAAATATCATTATTAATTACATAGCTAAAACATGTAAAAATCTATAAAAAATATTTTCTTCGTTCTTTTTCCTCGTCAAACTGTTTTTGCTAATTTCGAGTTAGGGTGGTGCTATGCTTTTGATGACGTGATGACGTGGGGCACTGTCCGTTACCTTCGTTACTGTACGTCACTGTACGTCACTGCACGTCATCGCGCGGTATCGTACGTGAATTACTCACGTACGATACCGTAGAGTGACGTACGATGACGAATGGCACCGCACGACCAGTAAATAGCGACACCATTACGTTTTATGGAATGAGTTAATTGTATAACAGTGGTGTATATTTAAACGGTATCATGATAATTCGTCACCCGACAACTCGTCGCTCGACGTCTTATAATCTGAAATTTCCTCGACTCGACAATTCGTCGCTCATCATTATATTTAGGCTTATAGGCATAGGATTACGCTTGGGATTATGCTTTGATTTATTCATCGGTTTCAGGCCACTGTTGGGCGACAAGTTGTCGGTCGAAGAATCGTCGTTGATTCTATTTAAACGTAGCTTTGCGAACGAATGTTTGCAACAGCTGCCTAAAAGCGTCAAGCTTAAGCGTTAATAACGTGACCTGTAGCCTACGTTTAAGCATAAACCTAAACATAAGCCAATGATTTAAATCTATAAATTTGTTCGAACGCCCAAAATATTGCAAGCTGTAGATAAAAGGTCGGCTCTAAAGAAAAGAAAATTTTAAGAAACCAATGCAAGTGGAGTAGGTAGTTTTAGGTTAAGCAGTTCCATATAGAGCCCTTCACAAAAATTCGCTACGGATCCCGGTCGGTCCCAAACCCACGACGCACAGATTACCGGTCCGCTCCTCTAAACCACTGAGCTACGCAGCCATGCAAATTTTTCGCTACAATGCCTCCTATATACCGTGATTTTGGTACTATACGACACGTATATGAATCATGCCCGCAGCCAACTCACCTTGCTAGGGGGCCCCAAAAATTTTTTCAGTAGGGGCATTCAAGGGTTTTCAATGACTTGCAAGAAAGTCTGAAATTCTTCTAGACGGGCCAAAATTTTTCCAGGGGGGCTTAACCCCCCATGCCCCCCTTGGCTACGGGCCCGATACGTCGCGAAACCGTCCGGAGCTGGAGAGAATGGGCAGAAAATATATTCTGCAATTTTTTCGAGCTGGTATTTACACTGAATTCGGTTCATATTACAATGTTGTAATAATTTCAAATATACTTTTGTGTCATTTCGAATTTCACTATTTTAATTTTGCTCAAATTTCATTTTCGCTTTTCGTTTTGCTGTAATGAAAAAGTATGCCATACCGGAAAGCCAAATATTTGAGGGGTGTCGCAAAAACGATTGAAATACTCTCAGGGATGCGGTATGCTCGCCGGGTGCCACTGAGCGCCTACTCACGCCACCAAAATGATTTTGCGTATATATTTGTCAGCAATACATAGCGGCGTACGGCGACCCTTGGCGGTGTCGAGCACATGTAAGCTATAGCGCAACTCTTACAGTTAGTGGCTCTGTCTGACAAATATCGTTGAAATTCGAAGACAGAAACAAACAAAATTACTCAGCTCAACGTGTATACGTGAAATAATGCTCACAAGCCCGTACTAGCCAGCTCACCTTACTAGGGAAACTGAAAATTTTTCACGAGATTTCATACAACCGTTTGATGATGGCTTACAACCAATGGTTGAAATTTTTCTATGAACGCAAAATTTTTCCAGGGTAAACTCAGCCTCGCAGGCCGCCTCGGGCTACTGGCACAAATGCTCAATACACAGTGTTTAACAATTACTACGCGTATGGCTGTATAAAGTCTCACAGAGTCAACCTCTTAAAAGCCTGAGTGTCCTACGGAATCGGATCTTGACTTGAAATTAGATTTTGGATCAAATATAAAATATTCATGTGAGAAACAACGTAAACACATTGTTTAGATCTTAAAAAATTTGACTCCGAAAACAGCCAAGCTATATATATTTCTATTAAGACTAAGTTTTAAACGACTTCATCGTAACAGGTTCTAAGTGATTGGCGCAATCTTTAGCAAGCCTAAGCCGAAATACGCAGTGTAGAAATTTAGATATTACGATGCCCTTCGCTCTATGCACGCCTATAACACTAACCGTCCGGTGTTCATAAGCTTGCCTTGCATTTAAAACAAATTTACGAAAAATGTCAATCGCGTCTATTACAAGCGGACAATTTCCACATTGCGTACACAAATTAAAGTAAACCATGCATTATTTTGTGTATTAAAAACGTTTTAAATAAATTTAAATTTCAGATTTACTAAGACGTACGGCTTTCATTACAACAAAAACAAGCAAAAACAACGCAACGTTTCTCGATGATCAGCGCTAAATCAATATACCATGAACCTTGCCAGTTTTTTTGCAACTTTCTTTCATGCAAATCTAATGATATATATAAAATATATATACATTATATATATATAAAATATATATTTATATATAATATATATACATATATATAATATATGTATATGTATGTATATATATGTTGTGAGCGGCAATACAAAAAGAGAACGTTATTGTTTACTTGTGAGAATAGTAGGCAAATTCTAATGACTGTAAAGATGTTTATTATTACTAGTACTACTAATTTTTCAGAAATTTAGTCGCGAAAATCAAACATTGTTCAGCTTGTTTTTAAATTCATATTTGTACCAGGGTCGATGTATAGAACACGGCCGGATCGTTTTCCTGCGGGACTGTAATAGAGTCAGTGAACTAATTTTTTGCTTAGGCTTAGGCTTAGGTTTAGGAATAGGCTCAGCCTTACGCTTAGGTTTAGGTTTAGGCTTAGACTTAGGCTTATGCTTAGGTTTAGGCTTAGACTTAGGCTTAGGTTTAGGCTTACGCGTAGGCTTAGGTAGGAATATGTTTATACTACTTTTTAGGCTGTGTTATTATACATGATCCTGTACCGGTATTTTTGCTTAAACCCGAAAAATATATACTGCAAAAAATGGTTAGTCAAATTGACTTTCTCCGTAGTAGGCTCGACGGGACTAGACAAACGGAGTCAAATTTGACTCCGCCAGAGTCAAATTCGACTCACTGAGAGTCGCATGTTTAACTCTGGCTGAGTGGAATTTGACTCAGATTGTGTAGTCCGGAAAAGCCTACTTCGAAGAGAGTCAATTTGACTCACCATTTTTTGCAGTGTAACACTGAAAATGCCATGACGAATTTAGCTATAATTATGCATAGTGTTTGCAAATATCTACTAAGGTTAATATGTAACAAAAGCGTTATTAAAGTTTGCCTAAAGTTATAGTAAACACGGTTTCAGTGGGATTATTTACCTTGTGTTCGTATCTTTACATGTTATCACTAAATTAAATTTTCACTAAAAGTACTTTAGATCAAGTTATTTTGTAGAGCAGGTGAAACTATTTAATGGAAATCCTTTGGGAACTAAAGCGTGGATGGCTTAGTGTATTCTATAGTTTCGTTACACCTGGTACACTACAAAAAATGGAGAGTCAAGTTGACTCTGGCGGAGTCGAATTTTGACTCAGTTTGTGTTGTCAGGAAAAGCCTATTTCGGAGAGAGTCAATTTGACTCACCATTTTTTGTAGTGTACGTTAAGTGGATAAAGTCCATAAGTCCTGTTTCGCTCTATAACAGAGACTAAAGCAGAAGAATAGCTCAGACCGCTCAAATGTGTAACGGACACTCAGACAACCGTATAAATGTTATTAATACAGCAAAATATATTAACGAATATTGCAATCGAACAAAAATCAGTTCTGTACAGAAGAGTGAATATAAAACAGAAAGGTGTTGGGTTAAACTAACTTAAGATGAATTAAATATAAATAACAGTCCGTAACCGAATACCAAAAGTTACCCTTTGGTAAAGGCAAAATGAACATCGGTCTCTCTCTTGTTCGGGTCACTACAGTTGTTGTGCTTATAGCACCTAACACCAGTTAGCGATAGGGTTTCAAACCAACTATCCATTACATTTTAGACCATCCACTATGATGTAGTTGGACTTAGAATTGCGCTATACTCACCGCGCGTCGCCTCGAGTCACGATTAATTTTGTTTATTAAAAATGGCCGCACGCCACCAAGTAGATTTTGGCTATATTTTCGTTAGCAACGCATAGCGGCGTACGGCGTCGTCAGGTGGCGTGCAGCGGCGTTCAACACAGTGAAGTATAGAGCAACCCTTATTAAACGACGAGCTGGTGATAAAAGCGACTTAAATAGTTTATGCTAAGCTAAAAGTATATATCAGACTCAGGGCCGGAGCAGCCACCCCCCATACCCCCCATCTGTGGGCCGCCACCCCTAATGCGACTCCCACCCTAACCGGTTGAAACAAAAACCCCTTAAGTTTTAAAATGCGTCTGGCGTCTCGCTAACCAGTTTGGGGCCCTCACCCTGGAATTTGGGGGGAGCCCGCACCCCTGCGTGCTCCGGCACTGATTAGTGCGGAAATTGGGTACAAACCTAACCGTTAATCAAAATATCTGTACTAAAGCTTTAAACTTTAAAGCAATCCGGGCCCGTAGCCAAGGAGGGAGGGCCAGTGGGGGCTGAGCCCTCCTGGAAAATTTTTGGCCCCCCCTAGAAAATTTTCAACCTTGCTTATCATTGAAAACCCTTGAATGCCCCACCTAAAAGATTTTTAGCCCCCCGCCCAGCAAGATGAGCTGGCTACAGGCCTGAAGCAATCAAACGCCGGCCGCCAATAACTATCTCAACGTGATGTTGAATTTGAATATATCATTTGAAATACCGTTTTAAGCTGAATAATTTTCAGTAATGAGCTGAAAAATACGTTAGCTAAGTATTTGCTTGCATCGAATATGCAATAGACGTTTTCTAGACGTGAAAACTAACCTATTAACCACTTAAACAGGCCGACAGGGTTCATAGGTAAAGCATTAAACGATGTGAAAGCTGATAAAAACGCATTTCGACCTAGTAAAAGTGAACCCAAATATCTTTATCAGTGTCTCATGTGTTGCCGCTGGCTAAAGCTAAGACTTACCGGGAGCCGGTAACGAAAAAAGTGACTAAAATATTACGTCATAATAGAATTAGCCAATCGTTAACGAGTATTTCAGTATGGCACTGCCATTGGCCGGACGAAATCAAATTTGAATTCGGCATTGGAGACTCTCGACCCTTGTCTTGTTTACACCCACAATATGCATTGATAGAACCTTTAAAAGGACTACACCGGGGCATATATATACAGTTGTGTTCCACGATATAAACCTATCATTAGTGTAGTTGTCTAAACCGCCGGGTACAAAGAACGTAAGAGATAAATCTATATATCACTATGTGGTTATGTTAGAAGAGTCGGCCATTAGGTGGGACAGCAACTGTTATAGCAGCTGAAACAAAGTCTGTACTGTTGTTTTTTCTTTTCTTTTTTTGTTTTTCTTTTTTCTTTCATTCCATCTTTCTTGCGTTTCTTTCTTTTTTCTTTCTTCGTTTCACTTTTTTCTTTCTTTCTTTCTTTCTGTCTTTCTTTCTTTTTCTTTCTTTCTTTCTGTGTTTCTTTCTTTCTTTCTTTCTTTCTTTTTCTTTCTTTCTTTCTTTTTTTCTTTCTGTCTGTCTTTCTTTCTTTCCTTCTTTCTTTCTTTCTTTCTGTCTGTCTTTCCTTCTTTCTTTCTTTCTTTCTTTCTTTCTTTCTTTCTTTCCTTCTATCTTTCTTTCCAAAGAATATTTTCACAGAACAGCATTGTGGCGACCAATCTTAGCAAGCGAGAAATATTGTGAAAACATGATATGAGGATATGGGTTAAATTAATTTTAAAACCTGTTAAAAACGTTAATATATTCTTGTCCTCATAAAAACCGTTCCGGGTTAAAGTATACTCACCCTGGTAAACAGGCGCTTAGCCAGCTCACCTTGCTAGGCAGTCTGAAAATTATTCAGGAGGGGCATACAAGAGTTTTCGTTGACTTACAAGCAAGGTTGAAAATTTTCTAATGGGTGGCCAAAATTTTTAGAGGAGGACTGTGCCCTCCTGGCCCTTGGCTACAGGCCGCTGGTATACGCTCTTGTCTCTTTAATATCATTTTGGTTCTGTACGTGTGAGACAAGAATCCCAAAGCCTGTTAAAGTGTCTATTTTCTCATTGCTACACGAACGTTGTCTGCGAGACCGTAGACACAGGGGGCCAAGTGTCTCAAAGCCCCCCATAACAAATTTTTCTCGCCTAAGAAAATTTTCAACCTTGCTTGTAGTCATCGAAAACTCCTTGTATGCCCCTCCGGAAAAATATTTAGTCCCCCTATCAAGGGGCTACAGACCTTCTTTTTTTTGGGGGGAGAATATGCTGTGTATGCCTGGTCTTGTAAAACACCCCTTTTTCCATCTGTTTTTCATTCTCTAAATCGATAAATTATTGATGTTAAACACGGTACAAGATATATTCTGCTGTCTACTTTTGGTTTGGGTTTATAGCCATGGGAAAGCCAGGGTGACTCACTCAGCTTAGCTTCCTTCGATCGTGAGAACGTCGGCCTGCCGTGAGAAAAAAGTTTTCGCCTCGTGTGTAAAGCTAATAGCAAATCTTCGGATGATACTTGAAATTTTTTGGCAAGTTTTTTAAAATCAACGATAATCCTGGTTTACTGGCACGCTAGTAAAATGCTAAATCTCAGCTACGCCCCAGGGTGCCACTCTTGGCACCACAGATAAATTCGACGGTAGGGGCGGGCCCGTAGCCAAGGGGGGGCAGGGGAGGCTCAGCCCCCTAGAAGCACTTTGCCCCCTTCCCCTCCCAGCAAGGTGACCTGGCTACGGGCCTGGGTAGGGGTCAGGTTAGCAAATTCCCTTATGGAATCCAAACACCTTTGAAGTTGTACCTTCTCTCTGAATTTTGTTGGCATTCAGTAATCAAACTCGAGCAAATATGGTCCCGTAGCCAAGTTGACGGGGCAGGGGGGGCTGAGCCCCCCTGAAAAATTTTGGCCTTCCTATAAGATTTTTAACTTTGCTTGTAACTCATTGAATACCTTTGAATGTCCCTCCTGAAATAGTTTTAACCCCCCCTAGCAAGGTGAGCTAGCTACGGACCTGAGCAAATACAAACAGGATATCAAACAAAGGAACCTATTAAGGTTATATACCGCGGTTAAGAAATATACATACGGTCCAATTTAACGGTGTATAACGAACCATTGGACCATGAACTACTGACTTTGGAAATGGTAACATATGTTCATTAGGGGCAAAGGAAAACTAGCAGGACAGACATATTTCTTATGACCCACAACCGTGCCGACGTGGACGTAGCCAAGGCGGATGGATCAAGAGTCAAACCCCCTCCTTTGTGGTTACAGAGACTTTAACTCAGGACCGTATCCAGATGGCGGCTAGTGGTGCTCAGCCACTGGAAGAATTTGAGCATCGTATAGAAAATTTTCAACCTTGCTTGTAAGTCATCGAACATCCTTGTATGCCTCTCCTGAAAAATGTTTAGCAAAGTGAGCTGGCTACTGGTCTGTAATCACTGTATGGCTTAATGTATGGCTTAAAAAACCTCCCTTCAAAATTTTTATGATACCTGATCACACTTTTCAAAACCCTGGCTACACCCACGAGTGCCGTGGAATTTGGGACGGCAGGCGCCTGAATCGAAAAAGCGACTGAAATATCAATTTTTAGACAGAAATGGCCATTTGTTAACGACGGTTTCATAAAGCAGTGTCTTTACTTGACATTAAAAAGCCAGACGAACCTTTAGTGCCTGACGGCATAAAATGTGGCAAAAATCATTACAGTACGAAAAATACTGACAGCAGAATTATTGAGGGTCTGAAACCGCCAACCCCCTCCCAACAATTACGCCGCTGCTGATATTGTATATATATGCATATATATAATATATACACATATATAATATATATCCATATATATTATTACCTGTATTACCTGTCCCTGCTAATATATAATATATATATAATATATATATATTATATATATTATATATATAAACGTCAAAGTCAGCAAAAAGTAGCACAAATTACCACTTTTAAAAACAAGTACCGTCAAATATCTAGAGGACTACAGACCAAAAGTCTGTGACAGTGGGTACCAAACGCAGCAACATGAACTAAAACTGGCTTATGAACGGAAAAATTTGGCTTTAAGTACCACTCGGCGTCAAAGCCTACAATTTCTACGCCAAAAAAACCTCGACGAGTTTCAATAATTATGGTTCTTTTAAGCTTAAACGTACAATGGTCATAATTCACAGCAACGTCACGTAAATATACAATTTTGTACCCAAAAACCAAAAACGCTAAAATAGCAACAATCCCAACAGTAGCAACGGGTTCGTGTAGCCGAGATGGGGATCAGCCTCCGAGTGGAAAATTTTTTTCTACCCTAGAAAATTTTCAACCTTGCTTGTAAAGTCAACGAAAACCCTTTGTATGCACCTCCTGAAAATCTTTTAGACCCCCTGTCTTAGCAAGGTGAACTGGCTACGGGCGTGAGTAGCAACTGTCGTTTTAGTAGGAAAAGGTATACTCAAATGTGTATAGAACCTATCATCAGTTAGTTACAGTAAAAAAACAAGGTTGCCGGTTGGCACCCTAGGCACCCCTGTTCCGCGTATCTGGGGAACATATATTAGTCGAACGGGTTTTGAAACAAAACCAATATTGTCATATTTGATACTGCGACAATTCGTCGATCGACAACTTGTAACCCGAAATTTCATTGACTCGACAATTCGTCACGAATCATTATACTTAGGCTTATTCTTACGGTTAGGATTACGCTTAGGATTGTACTTAGATTTAATAACTGGCTTACGGTTACCGTTGCCAGACAACGTAGATTTTTTGTTATATTTATTCATCAATCATTAGTTGCTTATAGAAGTGCTATAGACAAAGATTCTACTCAAATTATAACTAATTTGTGTGGAAATGTAATTAATTTAATAATTTAACCATACTATCTATCACATATATAAACAAGCCGAAAATATACATACACCGCACAATTTCAACCCATATTAGTTCAAAAATTGACCTAATGTACTTTATGACTCAAAAAATCACAGATGGCAGAGGCCATATTCCTTTCTTAAAAAAATAAATATAACACAAAAAGGAATAAATAAATATATAAATATATACACTACAAAAAATGGTGAGTCAAATTGACTGTCTCCTAAATAGGCTTTTTGAGATTACACAAACTGAGTCAAATTCTACTCCGCCAGAGTCAAACGTGTGACTCAGTGAGTCGAATTAGACTCTGGCGGAGTCGAATTTGACTCAATTTGCGTAGTCTCGAAAAGCCTATTTCGGAGAGTCAATTGGACTCCCCATTTTTTGCTGTATATATACACATATATATATATACATATATATGTATAAAAATATATATGTAAGCTTTAATGAAAGCTCATTGAATTGTCGACATATGGTATGCGCAATACAACCAAAATTATCGCGAATTTTTCTGGTCAATGTTGAATTTGACATAAATTATTAAATATTAATATTTTTTCAAGCAAAGCTTAAACAAGTAACCTAAAAATTCAATACCCTCAGCTGATTGATTTAAGTACAACTTTTAAGCCAGTTTTTAAGCAATTTTTTAATTATCAAATGCTACCATTTTTGGCTAATTTTAACTCATAAATGGCCATAGTTTGATTGTTTGAAATCCTATAGCGAACTGGTTAAATACTATAGAAATTTTTAGAATACGACTCCAAACAGCAAACATCACGTTTGCTTAGGCAAAAATCATATCGCGAATTTATCATTTATTGTCATTTTCAAAAAAAACCAAATTCTCAAATGTATAATGCACCTGGGTGGGATTTTGAATTTAACTCAGTGAGTGAGTGTCTCTTCCCCACAATCCTCTAAAAAGACCTATATTCTCAACTCTGGGTAGCATCTAGCTTACCAGTCGTAGGGTAAGAATAAACGCGAAAAATGGGCCAAAACATTCGAATCACCATTTACTTGCTGGCTTTTGATTAACAATCATTTTCAGGTCAGTAGCCAGCTCACCGTGCGTAAGCCGCTAACAAATTTTCAGGACTGGTATACAAGAATTTTCAACGACTCTACAAGCAAGGTTGAAAATTTTCTAGGAGGGGCCACAATTTTTCATGGAAGAGCTGAGCATCCTGGCTCGCCTTGGCATATCACCAGCCGGCAAAAGGTTCTACATACATGTAAGACCACGGACAATATACAGTATCTGGGGATGGCGATAGTTTCTATGGCAATAGATCATATGCTTACGTATTCGAGGCAGTGTCAAATCGCCCAAGCTTCCAAATCCATAGATTCCATATCCGCCATTCCCATATAATAATTCTTCTTCGGCACTGTGGCTGAAATAAAACTAACAGTAACCCGTGATTGCACACATATGCAACTCTCGTAACGTATAAAGCGTACTTAACTTTTGAAAGTCACATTCCAAAGTATAACCTTGCATTATCGCTCAAGCTTTTGATGCAATGCAAAAAACGTTTAATTCAACGGATAGTTGCAATACCAGATATATCAGTAACGAAGAAGGGTGGCAGAGAGCGGGTTGAAAATAAATAACAATCCATAACCGAATAACAGGGGGATATCCCTCTGGAGAGGCCAAATAAAAATCAGCCCCCCCTTCTTATTCGGGTCACCACAGTACTGGGTTTTATTTAATGAATTTTTGCACTCAATGAAAATCAGTACATTACATGACTAAACTTAAAAAGTTTCGCTGTTTTTCGGTCAATTGCCAGCCAGCCGGCAATTGCTCGAAATTATCGTTGGATTTAAAAAAATTTCATATTTAAGCTTCTCACGTCCTCTTAATCTATTTTCAGCCCATGTAAAGATCAGGGGCGGAGCGTTTTGCTGTGGGACTTGAAAAGAGTAAGCTTAAGCTTTAAACTAATTTTTTTGCTTGGCTTAGGCTTAGGCTTAGGCTTAGGCTTAGGAATATGCTCATTCTTACGCTTAGGCTTAGGCTCGGGAATATGGTTATAATACTGTTTCGCCCCTATTCTTAACATTGGCGATCTATTCACATCGAAATGTGGATTTTTAGAAAATTTGATTTGTTTCTGTCTGAAAACTATTAATAATATTGGTCTGCTGAAAAGATATTTAAAATGTATAATGTTAGCAAGGTTACTATAGATTTTTGGAAATTAATAGTCATGAAACAAAACGTAAGCATTACATTAAAAATTCTTAACTAATTTAAGCCCAAGTCTCCATTGGAGTTCGACGTTAATACTTGTTCAGTTAAGGGTAACTTGCCTATCAGGGGGTTACGCAGACCGATTCTAGTAAAAATTAAGCAACATTTAGGACAGCTGTGATTGAAAAGGATCTAACAGCATCCTAGGGCCTATTAAACAATCTAACTATAATCTTAAGCGTTATCTAAGCCGAAACCTAAGCCTAAGCAAAATGATGAGCGACGAACTAACGAGTCGATGGGACAAGTCGTCGGCGTCGACCGATTTAGAGTCACGCCATGAGTAAAGCCTTGTTCACATTCGCAAGTTATTGCAGCGAGAAACTTGCATCTCCAATTTGTGCGTGCAATTTTTGTTACGAGACTTTTTCGTAAATCACGCAGCAGTAAGTTGCAGCTTCAAATTCTCGCAGCAAAATGTTGCATTGTGCAAGTTGTGGTATTGCAAGTAATCGTTGCGAAAACTTGCACGTGTGAATATAGCTTAATATTCTCAAATGTGTATAACAGCTACTTAGTATCCTTGTTCTTGCCAAATGGCTTGTAATATCTCAGGCTTACCTTCTTCTGCGTGCCGCATCGCGACGCAACGCTAAGCGACGCCGCCACGGCGCGACTTCACGTCGCTCATAGTCCGACTCAGTGCCGCTCAGAGTCGCACCACCGTCGCTTAGCGTTGCGTAGCGTCGTCGGCCGGCGAAATAGCCGCCAGAGCGCCGGCCGGACAAGCCGTACTGAAGCCGTCGCCTGCGACTACGCGACGCAAACGCTGAGGCATCTGCCCATGAAGTGGTTGCGTTGCTGTATTCGTCTGACCGATACGGAGCGCCTAAAAATATTAGGCAATACAGCACATTTACTGGTCAAATTTCTCTAGATATCACATACGAATCATTGGGAAACATCCTAATTACAATACAACTTATAACAAACGCTAAATTAAATAAAACTTGAACTAAAATTTAAAAAGTCAATCTGTAGACGTTAAACTAAAGCCAGAGCCGTCACACAAATAGCTGGATGCGTAAACCTAAAAAAGTTTTAAACCTTAATTTAGGTTAACTTTGGGTTCACGGCCTGAACCTAAACCGATATTAAGTATTAAGGTATTAAGTGATATTTTGCCCTCATTAACAACTTACACAAAAATACTTGCCGCTTTGCGGGCGGATGTACTACGGGCACCGTAGGGTGACGGTATACATACAAAGAATTGTCTTTTAAATTTCAAGGCTCATACGCTCTTAAATTTTCAAGACTAAAATATCGGCCAATATCATTTAGAGGGACGCAACAGTAGTATAAGCATATTGCTAAGCCTAAGCATCAGCGTTAAGATAAACCTATAACTTAGCTTAAACCAAAGAAAAATTAGTCTAAAGCTTAATCTTGCTTATAAAGCTCAGAAATTTGTGTCTCAAATGGTTAAGACATAGGCGTTTTGTATACTCAAAACAATCACTATTGTTAATTTATAACAAACAAAATTCTTCTTTTCAAGAAATAGTTGTCTTATATTCAAGAACTAATTTTCTGATTTTAATACATGTACAAGCATATACTGTCTGCGTAAGCTGTTATAATATTTTAGAACTAAACCGATGTGTACGCATAAACCTAACCCTAATCTGAATGAAAGCATCCTAATGAGCTGTGTATGAGCTATACATGGTTACCTGTTTGTGGATTGACCACCGGCAATGCACGGGTTCCAATCATTGATACACCTGTAGAGTCGCTAAACACGCCAGACGAAGTGACCGGCTGAAATTGAGCTGGAGTTATCACATACGTTGGTTGAGTACCTAAAAAAATTAAAGCTAAAATTTAAAATTGAACTTTTATTATAGCGACGCAGGAACGGGTCCATAGCTAAGGGGTGGGCTTGGGGTGGGAGTTCAGCCTTTTTTCGAAAAATATTGACAGCAACTAGAAAATTTGCAACCTTGCTTGTAAGTCAACGAAAACCATTGTATGCCGCTACTGAAAAGTTTTCAGCCCCCCAAAGAAAGATGAGCTGGCTACGGGCCTGTGCAGGAAGGAACGAATTTTTAACTGTAACATTTTAAAAGAAATTAAAATCAAATACCACTAACGCTTCTCCTGAAAAATCTTCAGCCCTCCCTAGCAAGATGAGCTGGCTACGGGCAAACTACAACTATAGGAATGTTCGAAATATCGAAATATTTGCTAAACACTACTTAAAAAGTATAAAATACATTTTGTTTTGACGCCAGAATATCCAACATCCACTACTGACTTACAATTTTTACTGGGATTCAAAAAACTGGTTTCAATTTGGTTTCTTAAATTTTATTGGCCATTTGGGTTAAGTCGAAATACACAAAAGCCATGTGTATAGCCAGAATTTTGGAAAAGGGTGCTAGGGTTACATTATATTAAATTTTCGAGGGGTCCGTTATTTTGTTGTCCCCCTGGTTATAAATTTGACACAAACCTAAGCCCATGTAAAGATCAGGGGCGGAGAACGTTTTTCTGTGAGACTACAATACAGTAAGCTTATGCTTTAGATTAATTTTTTGCTTGGCTTAGGCTTCGGCTTAGAGACATGCTCATTTTTACGCTTAGGCTCAGGTTTAGGCTTAGGCTTAGGAATACGCTTTATAATACTGTTCCGCCCATGTTCTTTACATTGGCACAAACCTGATACATCTGCGGCTGACTGCACAGGCATTGAAGTTCCAGCAATGGTCCCAGGGATAGATCCGGTTCCTATCGGAAACGGCAACGCCGCGCAGCTGACTATAGTGCTAGTCGGCACGTATGATGACGCTAATTGATTATGCTTATTCAAATAGCTGTTATCCATCTGTAGTAACGTTGGTTTGTTGCCAGCGCCTGAAAAAAAGAAACAAATAACCATTCGAAATCAAAAATGTAACTGAAAGAATTAAAAAATGTTAAATTTTCAAGTTATTCAAAATAAAGATTTCACCCCTAAAGGTTAAGGCTTGGGGTTACTGTAGGGACCAAAAAGAGACGGTGGAGGTATTAAACGGGTATCCTCATTTTATGTCCCAATCAATAATAATCTGTATCGAGAATCCCAGTTCATTAGTGGATAGTGTCCTAAGAGGCTATACAAGAGACCAAAGCAGAACAATACTCTAGACTGTTCGAAATTATGTGACAGACACTCAGACAACTCGCGTGAACTTTCAAAAATATGGCGCCACCCTAACCTGACACAGATTCCGGCCGCGCCAGACTCGGATGAAATATATAATATTTATCAGTCACCCTAACCTGACACAGATTCCGGCCGCGCCAGACTCGGATGAAATATATAATATTTATCAGTCACCCTAACCTGACACAGATTCCGGCCGCGCCAGACTCGGATGAAATATATAATATTTATCAGTCACCCTAACCTGGCACAGATTCCGGCCGCGCCAGACTCGGATGAAATATATAATATTTATCAGTCACCCTAACCTGACACAGATTCCGGCCGCGCCAGACTCGGATGAAATATATAATATTTATCAGTCACCCTAACCTGACACAGAATCCGGCCGCGCCAGACTCGGATGAAATATATAATATTTATCAGAGGCGACGGAGCTGTTGGGCATCGCATTGATCATTGTTGACACCGGCACGTATTGGCCCGATGAGGTACAAATGAAACCTTGTTGTTGTTGTTGTTGTTGTTGTGATGACACTGCAGGCAATTGTGATATAACGTTTGACCCAGTCGCTATTGATGTCCCTGGGACGACGTACTGTAATGATAAATTGAGGGGTAAAATTAATTTAAATTTGATTAAATTTTTTTGATATCTATCAGGTTGTAAATGAATAGACGTGCATAAATATTCACTGGGATTTCTAAAATTTTAAGTAAAAAACGGCATATGCATAAAAATATTAAAGATTTTGGACAAATTTCGTCATTTTTATTTCACTTTGAACAATGGCTGCATATGAAAAAATACAACAACATGAGTTATAACTAATTTTGAGCGTAACAAAATAACCAGAATTTTCAATATTTCTATAACGAAAACGCAAGCGGATATCCGGTTACATCCGGTACTCACATTACGATCTGCTTAACTGCAGTTGCACTCACCACCTGTTCCCTTACTTAACTCAAATATACATGTAGCACACAAGGTTAGTATAACGTTTGCACCGCCAGTGTAATAAATACTGCTAAAATATAGAAATATTTGGTATCCAGTACGCTTAGAAACGGCCCAAAATTTCAAAACACAAAAATATATTAATTTGTTTTTCGGAAAAATTTCTGTCGACGCGGCTCGACTCGAGTAAAAGGTTAAGCTTTACCGTGGACGGCTGAGCTTGCGAAACAGCGTAGTTATTGTACGGTGCAGCTGCTACAACGGTTACCGGAACCGGAACTGACTGCGAAGTTGGTTGCATTGCATATCCTGACAAAGGCGGATACGGTGTATTGTGATGATTGCTCACGTTGCTTGTATACGGATATCCTTGTATCGTGGTATAAGGCGAGGCAGCATTAGTAACCTTTAAATTTATATTAATATATTATACACACACATATATATCAGGGAATTCCTGCAAAAATTCTATTCCTGTTCCTGCTCCTGTTCCTGCATTCAATGATGCAGTAACCGGAATTTTTACGGTATTGTGGCCAAGTATTCATAATCATTTAAGTATTGGAAACTTTGTATTTGAGAAATTTTTTATGTCAAAATTAGTGTTTTTTGTATCCAGTTCAATTTTGTTACTAAATTGTTCCTAAAGTGTTTTCGCAAAAGTTAATTATTAAATAGCTGAAAATTCCCTTAAGCCTTTTATATTGAAACAAATCTCGAGGTGTTTAGACGCAAAGCGCAGTGGGTCATGCGGGGTTCACGTAATAACCGGGGCAGCTTGGGACACGTTTTGTCCCTATTAGACTATTGGGTAACATTTTGTCTGCTTATAAACCCTATATCGCATTCAAAAATTCGTATTTGTCTGCTATCATCATGTGTAGGTCACCCTTTGTCCTTAAATATCATATGATATTCGACGTATTGTCAGCGAATATCATATGATATATTTTCAAATGTCTGCATACTTGAGGTAACATACCCACATTGTCCAATTGAATATCATATGATACTAGAATTTGAAATTTGAATTTTTGAGTTATGACACTGTTTTTCTAAGCGGTTGTCTTGTACATATTGATGACTTGAGAGCGGTGGTTTGTAAGCTAATGTCATATGACATTCGAGTTTTGTCTGTTGACCCGATATAAGAGCCCGAACTTTAACGTTGACGTCGAATCAACACAGGACAAACCGTGTCCCGCCTGCCTCGGTTATAACGTGAACCGAGCATCAGTTACACAGTCTCTAAAAACTAGAATAAATAACACTAAACTCTTGATGACTCTGTTATGAACCTATTCCCAATCTTTATGTTAGTATCAATTTTATTCAACACATTTGAACTATAACTATTTATAACGAACTGAGCTATATACCGAACATCTGATTAAGAACAGCCTCAAACAATAATTGTTCCATTCATAAAACTAGAATGTACTCTCCGACAAATCTAAACCGTTTCTACGCAAATTTGTCTACGTACGTTAATCGGCATCAGATGATTGAATCGGGTATTTTTTGTGTCGTTTAATATTAGCTATTAAATTCATGAAACCTTACAAAAGGATAATTACGATAATTGATTCAAAATCCAAAATTACATAGCTAAGCTTGCAGTTCAAAATATCGACAGATATCATTGATTCTTGGAGTTGAGGGCGGCATTTCCTGATACGCCATACTAGAATACTATATCTACAAGGTGGGGGTCATTTCTCGTGGGCTGCCCAAAATTGGTGGCGCAACGCTAAGCAAACGGACCGTACTACCTCGTAAGTTATAACAAGACTAATGAGAGCCAAAATTGTTACATTGGTATCAGCGAGTAAACGTATTGAACCCTTAAATCCTTTGAACTGCACCGCTGCTCAAATCTTTCCATGGCGATTGACCTTAGCTTATTTACATATAACGTGACATAAAGGTTATATACATAGCTGAAATTACCATTTTGAGGCTTTCTTATGTAACGAACGACTATTAATGATATACGATGCTTAAAATAGGCTAATGATAATAAATCATGGCGCAGATGCGGGCCCGTAGCTGAGGGGAGCCAGGGGTGGGGGCTCAGCCTCCCTGGAAACATTTTGCCCCCCCCCCATAAAACTTTCAACTTTCCTTGCAAGTCACTAAAAATCCTTGAATGCCCTCCTAAAAAATTTTTAGCCCCCCTAGCATGGTGAGCTGGCTACAGACATGCGCCGGTGATGCCGGTGGGGTAGGTACCTGTTATAAACAGGGGGTTGAAATAAACAGCTTGTTTTTCTGTCAAGTAAGAGACGTTGGCCTTAATATTGAACAATCGTTCCCGGTTTGTTAATTCTATTTTAAACACAATATTTTAGTCGTTTTCCGGTGTTGATACCGCCAGTTCAAATTTCTGGGGCGCCGCTACGGCTATGCGACCATAAACAATACTGGTTCGGTAGACATACGGTTCTCGAAAGACAAATTACGTAGCTAATGTCGTTTATATCTGGTCAAAGTATGTAATCAATACACTGTCATACACGTTGCATATACTGGAATATAAAGGCGATGGAACCACCATTTGGCAACTGGTCACTAGAGGTTTTGAGGATTGGCCCATACCGCTGAAACAACCAGCATTTGGTCACAACGTTATGATCACGAGTGAATGACTTGCCTAAGCAGAAGCCTAAACCTAAGCAAATAACTATTCATAAGCATACTGTATTGTTAGACACACGCTGAAGACACGGGACTTAAAGGGTCCATGTTACTTTAAGGGGCGTCCAGGTTTCTGGAGAGTCTATAATGCACCATACAGGTTATATTGCGCACGCCAATGTCAAAAAATGTCCATGTTATTAGCTGCAGGTAACAAAAAATTTACAAACATTCCTGAAGCGCAATAATTTTTTCATGTTATTTAGCTAGTGTGTAGTTTTTTTCATGTCATATTTGGGCCATTTGCCAAAAACGATATGGTATTTTGACAGGGTGTTATTTTATATTTTTGACGAAGGTCAGGGACTTCTGCAGCTGGGCTACAAAATGTTGTGAACTAGGCCGAAAAGTTGCATTTTGAAACTGATAATAACGCATACAAAAGTATCTGCCAAACAAGTGCTATTTTAAATCAATGAAAGTTTTTAACAGCCACAAAATTTACACGGTATTTTTAAGGGGTGCTGTTTTTTCAAGCTATTTTTGGACTATCACTTTATTTTAATGGTCTTTTTTGATTGCTAGCTAAGAATTGTAACCTTATTTTGTAGGGTGCAAACAAATTAGCTAGGCATTAAAAGGACTGGACATTTTTTGACATTGGCATGCGCAATATAACCTGTATGGTGCATAAAAGAGTAGGTTTAGATTCTAGATAACATTTTTTGCTTAGGCTTAGGCTTATTCGGGGTTCATGTTATAACCGGGGCAGGCGGGACACGGATTGTCCCATGTTGATTCGACGTCAGCGTTAAAATTCGGGCTCTTATATCGGGCGAACAGACAAAACTCGGATGTCATATGACATTAGCTTACAAACCACCGCTCTCAAATGATCAACGTGTACAAGGGACGGTATGTCACGTGATACTGTTGAACATTGATTCGAATGTCATATGATATTCAGCGGGACAGTGTAATTTTTGGGTACTAATAAATGAATGAAAAGTTTGATGGTATCGGCACAAATATGCTTTAAATACCAAATAGCAAACAAATACGAATTTTTGAATGGGATATAGGGTCTATATGCAGACAAAATGTTACCCAATAGTCTGATAGGGACAAAACGTGTCCAAAGCAGCCCCGGTGATAACGTGAACCCCGCATTTGGCTTAGGAACTCATTTTTGCAACGCTTAGGCTTACGCTCAGGCTTAGGAATACGCTTAATCTACTGTTACGACCATTAAAGTAACATTGGCCCTTACAAGTTACCTAGGCCATTGGCCTATCTAAGTTATACCCATGTTGAAATGAGATTCTTGCTACGACACCATACCAATTGGCAAAATAATTAAAAAAATTCAACAAAATTATTACCTGAGTAGAAGCACCTGAATGTGCGTTTGTTGTAATAAGATGTGGTTGTTGTTGTTGTTGTTGTTGTTGCGATTGAAATCCTCCAACTGAATGATTATTTGAGTAGAATGCCGGCACTGCACTGCTCGTTGGAATGCGATCATGTGTTGATGTTGCCATTGTTGTTCCGAAACGATTATTAGTCGACGCTCGCGGATACATTGGCGATGTTGTTGTGACTGAAACACAAGTTAAGCTATGTAAAGTTATTGTGTATATGAAAATGTAAATTTTAAATAAATAAAAATTAAATTTTAATTCGCTTTTAAATTTTATATTGTAACTTTCGCAGTTAAATTTAAACAAAATATATTTAAGTTTAAAAATTTAAATTGTAATTTGTTAAAAATTTTATTGTAACTTTCGCATTTCCATTTGACAAAATGTATTTAAATTTAAAAATTTAGATTTAAAAATTTTCAAATCTAACTGACACTAGCAATTACAGTGATATATATATAGTTAGAAGTAAAAATTAAGCAAATTCAAATATTTGGTCGCCATTACTGTCTAAAAGCTTAAACTAACTTGATTTAAGTTTAAGCTAATCCAGCACTATTAAATTAATCTTCTAGATTAACTAAAAAGTTAGGTAGGATTACGCTTAAACTCATTTACAATTTTAAATATTTTTAGTTTAAGCTACTAAACTTAGTGAACTGTAGATACACATAAACTCTGTGCTGCACTTGTTAATTAAATCAAAAATAAGTTTACTTAAACTTTTAAACTCATGTTAAACTTAAAAATATGTTAGTTTAAGTAAAACTTAAAATTCTAACTTAGTAAGTCCGTCCAACCATTCAAGTTCTACTTTAACGAATATTCATGTATGCAAAGTTTAATTTTAAGTTTATTATTTAAAACCGCCTAGGAAAACATTCTATCAGAAGTTTAATTAAAAAAATTTCAAAATCTTACCATTTTTTTCAACTTACCCGCCAAACTCAATGGTTGATCAACGCCAGATGAGTACCGAGCCGCCTGATGAGACTTCAATCTGGTGATTCTCTAAAAATAAATAAAATATTGCAGTTTAATAATTACTGAAATACATAGCTAGCGCGGATGAGCGGCGTATCCAAAACCACTTTATACAGTGTATATTTGAATATGTCCCTCAGCATTCGGTACGTAACTTTGTTTGGAAATCTTAAAATTTGGAACAATACTAAAGAACCAGAGAGTTGCGCATTTACTTGTTTGGTTACTTTGGCAATAATGCAAAGTCCACAATAAATTGTGTACGTCAAGCTTCCATTTAGCTACGTTTGTTGCCAAATTTTCCGCAAAAATGTTTTGACATACGGCACCAGCGTTGCGCCTTTATGTCCTTATCGCGTAACCCGCTAGAAAAAAATTATCTGGTGTACCCAAGTTATTGTGAAGGATGAATGATTGAGAAAAATATAACTTGATGTATACAGGTTCATATCGAGAGAATGGTTAAGTGTTCCCCCCAATCAGAATTCTTTCTATTCTATAAAAACACTGTTTAAAAAGTATTTTAGTCGCATTTTTCGATGTCGGCATTCGCCAATTCGAAATTCCTCAGTATGCTACACCGGGGTGTAAGCCGGACTTACCGGTGAATTTGACACAGAACTAGGGGCGCCTGCATAATACGCTCCGGTCACACTTGAATTATTATATTTTGGACTGTGATAGAACGGTAGGCCGACGGCAGTATTCGCAGGCGCACTGGACACAACCGTATGCGTAGGCCCGGCTCCAAAAGGCAGTTGGGTACTGAAAGAACGAGGCACGCGCACCACGTTTGAGTCACAGCTGACAGCACCTGCAAATATTTTGAGTAATATATATATCTATGTATATATAAATATATATACCCATACATATATACATATGTAAATATATTATATATACCAGGGTTTCATCGGAATTCCGATTCCGGCTGACTGCTGTTCCGATGCCGGAATTCTGATTTTTCGGTTATGAGTTTTTACGATGATTGAACTTGGAGTTTGCTTGTTTCGTTTTGTTTCGTTCATTTGCAATTGTTCTGTTGGTTTTTTCTTAGTAAATATTCCGAGCTGTTACGTGTATTCCTTCAGCTATATAAACAATCTTTACTGAAACTGTGAACAGTTACGGAAACATGCATCATTCAACAAAAGTTAAGTCATACACCTTTAACTTTTTAATAGAATTACTAAAATTGGATTCCGATTCCGGTTCCGGCAGAATAATTTGATTCCGATACCGCTTCCGACAAAATCTAGTTCCGGTTGGAACCCTGATATATACACATATATATGTCAAGTTCTGAACACCTATGTATTTGTTTTAGTTGGCACCCGAATCGTTCCAAACAGTAATTGTTGTTTAGAATATTATTTTTGAAATAGTTAGGCACTAGCAGCATATGCTAATGTCATAGCTAATTACAGCATCGGAAAAGCTTCGATAGCCATGTAATTAGCATCGATTTGTTTCAGTTGGCAACTGGGCTGTCGCAAACATTAATTATTGTTTTTTTTCAAAACAGTATTTGAACTAAAATCAAATTTTATTACACGTTTGTTTTCTGTCTTAGAGATTAATCTAAAATGTGGTAAAACACTTGTTTTGTATGCAATATTTCACAGCTGAAACTGAAACCATACCTTCTCGTGTTTTCGTTCTCACGGTAACAAATAACGGTAAATCGTCTAAAAAATCGCCTTTGTTCAACATAATATGATCTTCTGAAACAGAAATAAAATTAAATGTCATTCTCAAAGGTCAAAAAGGAATATTAAAATGGAATTTTAAGCTACTTATCGAATTTCAGCAATAGTTCAGCGCCCGGGGTCCATAGTCTCAAGTATAGCACCTATCATCAATTAGCGATAGGTTTTCAAACAGACGAACATCTGCAATTGCAGATCTCAAAATTGGTACAGAAGTAGGGCAAAGCAACCGCGAACAATGGGCTGAATTTCGAACCTCACCATGCGCGTGTTCCTAAGTGACAGGACCTATCACCGACTGGTAATAGGTCCTACTCACATTTGAGAATACGTGCTCAGAAAAAAGCCTGTTTCAAGATCAGTGTAGATTGTATTGGATTGTATAAGGGGCCTTTAAGACCGGAGCCCGTATTCTCAAATGTGTGTAGCGCCTATCACCAGTGGTAATAACTCTTGTAGTTTACAAACCTGTGAATTGTTAATTTCGAAATTCAGCACATTTTTTGTATTTGATTTGTACTACATCTGTGCCGATTCTGAGATTTGAAATTGTAGAAGTTATGGTCAGTTTGAAATCCTAGCGCTAGCTGGTGATAGGTGCTATACACATTTGAGAATACGGTAACAGAGCGCGTATTCTATTGCCAGATGGTGATATGTCATGCAACTTTAGAATCAGAAACTTTCAATTTTAAGACACTTTTGTAATTAGAACTCGTTATGATACATAACAGAATTTTAGGCTAAGTGCTAACTGGTGATAAGTGCTATACGTAGTTTAGAATACGAGTCTTGAGAGTTGAAATTAGAACGTACATTCTCAAATGATTGTAGCACCTATCACTAGTTAGCGATTGGTCTTTTAACTGTCAAATAAAGTCAATGCTAAGGTTCGAAGTTTAGGTCATTTTTTGCATTTGATTTGTTGCACTTTTGTGCCAATTTTGAGATGCACAATCGCATGAGTTCGTCAGTTTGAAAACGTATAGCTAACTAGGTAATGCCGAGGTATAAGTGGGTCAAGACTTTTTACCGGCGCTGCGCTTTACCCGCGGAAATTATATTTTGTACCCGTGGGTACACACGCGCTAAATTTCTTTACCCGTTACACGCCTTTCCCCCGCGCCCAAAATTCGTTTACCGTGGTTACCCGCTTTTTGGGGTCTCAGCTTACCGGTTGGACTATTGACTTCTTTGATTTTTTTCCCATCAGCATAAATCATATACCCGGCTACAGCGGCGCGACTGGGCGGTTTGGGTTGACTTGTTACCGGTAACCAAGTGATGAGCAAACTACCAGACTGTGGTCCTTGCTCGCACGATACGTTTACTGGCGGATCCGGAAGCCCAACTGAAAGCGAGAAGTGAATATCAGTTCTGAACGGGAATTGATTTAGTGAAAATAACGAGTTGTAGTTGAATCAGGACTGTTGTGCAAGAAAATTTTGCAACATAAATTATTCATCAAATGCTTACAGTGTGTTTTCTTAACGCAATTTATATTGGCCAATGTAAAGAGCAGGGGCGGAACAGTATTGTAAGCATATTCCTAAGCCTAAACCTAAGCCTAAGCCTAAGCGCAGAGCATGAGAATATTCCTAAGCCTAAGCTTAAACCTATGCTTAAACCAATTAAAAAAATTAGTCTAAAGCTTAAGCTTACTCTTTTCTAGTCCCACAAAAAAGCGTTCCGCACCCTGATGTTTTCATGGGCCTTTATATTCAACAAAATTTGGGAAATTGATGAAATTAGTCTCACAAACAATGAAGCATATGTAATCTGCTTTTGAAATTGAAATTTGATTTTTCAGAAAAATTCGGTTTTTTAAGGTTGTAAGGCCAGCTGCCCCCGTTGAGACCCACAGTTTTTTTGTGGAAATGTTGGCGTATAATATATCAGTCGAAGCAGCTTGCGAATTTGAGTCGAATGGTGTTAAATTTTTCGCAATCAAACGACTTGTTTACAAGTTATGCACAAATATCTAAATTTAGCTCACAGTCAAAAACATTTGGCACTTAAGATGGTATCAACTCAGTTATTTGACAAACATTCGATCAGATCTGCAAGCTGTGTCAAAAGACTTTTAAGTTGTTGAACTTTTTGACAAAAAAACGGTTTGCATTTGAAGAGGTGAGTGACCTCGGAGTTTTTGAAAACTGAAATTTTTCAAAAATTCAAATTCGAAAATGAAAATGATCCGCATACGTGAGGAGAAAAGCGAAAAGCAAATGTCTACGACGTTCTTCAAACACGTCAGCTAAACCAAGGGAGCATCATACAAGAGTGTGCAAATCGTGTGGTTCTGCATGGTACGGTGGTCGGCAATAACCCTAAATTAAATTTATAAACGGAACATTTTTGATACCGGATACATAAAGTGTCATAGTTCGCACAGGTTTTACCCCCTCTAAATTAAGGGGGTCGGTCAAAAACGCAAACGCGTGCCGGATGCATTTTTTACTACACAGAATGTACCCAGTTGCATACTCTTGTTAAAGTAATGCATCATCAACTGTTGACTAAAGTATACTAAAAATTGAACTAACTTTTTGGAAGCGTTTTGAAATCAATGAAACTTTCGACCAATTTTTCTTCTAAAACAGCGCGAGGATTTTTCGCTCGAATCGACAACCGGTACAGCGTTGATGGAATTAAACCTAAAAAACCAAATTTAAATATAATCAAAGTAAACTTAGGCGTAAGCAGAGTATAGATAACCGCCGTTATTTCTGGATTCTTATCAGAAATATGCAATTTTACAGGCTTTGTAATAAATCTACTGCAGTTACAAGAGGTACAATAATTAAGCGAAACGAGACTCTGAGCGAAATTTATACTTTTTTCGCAAAGCGTTTTATGTTTTGGGCTTGGAGCTTGGAGGTTGAATGATGTATGTCCATCCGTCTGCCTATCTGCCCATCTGTTTGTCCAACAAGAATCTCAAAAGCCGCTTAACGGATTTTAATAAACGTTTTTGTTTGCAAGCTTATTATCCTGGGGTATTCAGCCCGCATTAGACGTTTAAAAGTCTAATTCGTTTACGAGCTACAGGCTAATTTGCATAATTTGTGAAATATAAATTTGAACTTTTTGTATTATTTTATTAATTACTAGAATTACATGCTATCTGACTTTTATTAATTACTAGAATTACATGCTATCTGACTTGAGTGTTTAAAAGGTATTTTGATGCAACAAATTTGAATAAAATGTTTCTCCAAAACTTGATTTGAGAGAACTCGGTAACACTCATAAGTTTCAGTTTAACGTTTTTCTAAACTTTCGTCGATATTAAAGTTGAAAATTGTCTGCTTTAAAGCTTAAACTGACTCTATTATGGCCCCTCCGGAAACCGATCCAGCCCTGTTCAATACACGAGCCAAAGCTACAGAGAAGTGCACACGGTGTGACTGTTTTAAAATGCCTCTGTGTCTTCGCTTTTGAGCTTAAATTAAAGTTTTGTGTTGAGATTTTTGAAAAATTGTTTAATTGTCGCGTGCTTCTATCGCGAAAATCTGTCGCTTAAAATTTTCTCTAAAATCTGTCGCTTAAAATTTTCTCTAAAATCTGTCGCTTAAAATTTTATCTAAAATATGTCGCTTAAAATTTTATCTAAAATCTGTAGATTAAAATTTTCTCTAAAATCTGTCGCTTAAAATTTTCTCTAAAATCTGTCGCTTAAAATATTCTCTAAAATCTGTCGCTTAAAATATTCTCTAAAATCTGTCGCTTAAAATATTCTCTAAAATCTGTCGCTTAAAATATTCTCTAAAATCTGTCGCTTAAAATATTCTCTAAAATCTGTCGCTTAAAATATTCTCTAAAATCTGTCGCTTAAAATATTCTCTAACAAATCTGTCGCTTAAAATTTTCTCTTAAATTCTGTCTCTTAAAATTGTCTCTAAAATCTGTCGCTTAAAATTTTCTCTAAAATCTGTCGCTTAAAATTTTGTCTAAAATCTGTCGCTTAAAATTTTCTCTAAAATCTGTCGCTTAAAATTTTGTCTAAAATCTGTCGCTTAAAATTTTCTCTAAAATCTGTCGCTTAAAATATTCTCTAAAATCTGACGCTTAAAATTTTCTCTAAAATCTGTCGCTTAAAATTTTCTCTAAAATCTGTCGCTTAAAATATTCTCTAAAATCTGTCGCTTAAAATTTTCTCTAAAATCTGTCGCTTAAAATTTTCTCTAAAATCTGTCGCTTAAAATTTTATCTAAAATCTGTAGCTTAAAATTTTCTCTAAAATCTGTCGCTTAAAATTTTCTCTAAAATCTGTCGCTTAAAATATTCTCTAAAATCTGTCGCTTAAAATTTTCTCTAAAATCTGTCGCTTAAAATTTTCTCTAAAATCTGTCGCTTAAAATTTTCTCTAAAATCTGTCGCTTAAAATTTTCTCTAAAATCTGTCGCTTAAAATTTTCTCTAAAATCTGTCGCTTAAAATTTTCTTAATTCTGTCGCTTAAAATATTCTCTAAAATCTGTCGCTTAAAATATTCTCTAAAATCTGTCGCTTAAAATATTCTCTAAAATCTGTCGCTTAACTTTCTAAAAATATCTCTAAATTTTCTCTAAAATCTGTCGCTTAAAATTTTCTCTAAAATCTGTCGCTTAAAATTTTCTCTAAAATCTGTCGCTTAAAATTTTCTCTAAAATCTGTCGCTTAAAATTTTCTCTAAAATCTGTCACTTAAAATATTCTCTAATCTTGTCGCTTAAAATATTCTCTAAATCTGTCGCTTAAAATATTCTTAGAAAATTTGTCGCTTAAAATTTTTTACTGCCCGCTAAAATATTCTCTAAAATCTGTCGCTTCTAAAATATTTCTCTTCTAAAATCTGTCACTTAGATATTCTCTAAAAATATTCGCTTTTTAAAATTTTCTCTAAAATCTGTCACTTCAATCATTCTCTAAAATCTTTCGCTTAAAATATTCTCTAAAATCTGTCGCTATAAAGTTATTTCTCTCTAAAATCTGTCGCTTAAAATCTTCTAATCGTCGTTCTTCAAAATTTCTCAATCTTCGCATTTTCTCTAAAATCTGTCGCTTAAAATATTCTCTAAAATCTGTCGCTTAAAATATTCTCTAAAATCTGTCGCTTATTTTTTAAATATTCTCTCAAAATCTGTCGCTTAAAATATTCTCTAAAATCTGTCGCTTAAAATTTTCTCTAAAATCTGTCGCTTAAAATTTTCTCTAAAATCTGTCGCTTAAAATATTCTCTAAAATCTGTCGCTTAAAATTTTCTCTAAAATCTGTCGCTTAAAATTTTCTCTAAAATCTGTCGCTTAAAATATTATATAAAATCTGTCGCTTGAAGTAAAATATTCTCTAAAATCTGTCGCTTAAAATATTCTCTAAAATCTGTCGCTTAAAATATTCTCTAAAATCTGTCGCTTAAAATATTCTCTAAAATCTGTCGCTTCCTAAAATATCTCCTCTATCTTCAAATCTGTCGCTTAAAATTTTCTCTAAAATCTGTCACTACAAATTTTCTCTAAAATCTGTCGCTTAAGTTTCTCAATTTTTTGACTCTCTTAAAATTTTCTCTATCCAAATCTATAAATCTATCCACAAAATATCTCGATATCTCACTAAAATCCCTAAAATATATCATGAAATCCTGTCGCTTAAAATTTTCTCTAAAATCTGTCGCTTAAAATTTTCTCTAAAATCTGTCGCTTAAAATTTTCTCTAAAATCTGTCGCTTAAAATATTCTCTAAAATCTGTCGCTTAAAATATTCTCTAAAATCTGTCGCTTAAAATATTCTCTAAAATCTGTCGCTTAAAATATTCTCTAAAATCTGTCGCTTAAAATATTCTCTAAAATCTGTCGCTTAAAATATTCTCTAAAATCTGTCGCTTAAAATATTCTCTAAAATCTGTCGCTTAAAATTTTCTCTAAAATCTGTCGCTTAAAATTTTCTCTAAAATCTGTCGCTTAAAATTTTCTCTAAAATCTGTCGCTTAAAATTTTCTCTAAAATCTGTCGCTTAAAATATTCTCTAAAATCTGTCGCTTAAAATATTCTCTAAAATCTGTCGCTTAAAATATTCTCTAAAATCTGTCGCTTAAAATATTCTCTAAAATCTGTCGCTTAAAATATTCTCTAAAATCTGTCGCTTAAAATATTCTCTAAAATCTGTCGCTTAAAATATTCTCTAAAATCTGTCGCTTAAAATATTCTCTAAAATCTGTCGCTTAAAATATTCTCTAAAATCTGTCGCTTAAAATAACTGATTTATCTTTCTGACCTGTTTTCGTGTACAGTAAACTTGATTTATATTTATGATCTGTTTTCGTGTACAGTAAACTGACCTTTGATTAGTATCGAATGAACTCCTGGTGGGCAATTGGCAATTTTAAGGCCGTTGAGTAAGATCATATGCTCGTAGTTTGAATTCGACGGATACCAAGACGCTTGAGCAGACACTGGACTCACCGCTGAAACACGGACGTCAGTTGGAGCGACGACGGAATCTGAAAAATAAAATAAAAAAATTTTGTTTGACGACCAAAAGTACCGGGTCCACAGGCAAATATTCCGATGTCTGAACTCAACCGGATACCGAAACCGCAGTAACCACTAATCAGACGTTTTTCGACGTTCTGTAATATGCTTATTAGTTATTTTTATCTGCAATATTGTTGATTCCACATTTAGGAAATGAACGGCTTCCGTCATAGACTGAGGCCGTAACCAATATCAGGTCAACTGAACAGACCCATAGCCAACTCACCTTGCTTGGGGCTGGCTGCAAATTTTTCAGGAGGGGCATACAAGGGTTAGCACATTGAATGTGTTGAAATTTTAAATAAGCGTAGGTAAGTACGTTTTCAAGCAAACATTGTCATACATGTGCGTATATACCAGTATAAGAAATTGTTGCAAAGACTGAGTAGTGTAATGGTAGCATGCTTGACTCGAGTGAAAGAGGTCCGATGTTTGATTCTCGACGTGGTCCTGAACATTCTATAATGGTCATACATTGGTATATAGTGATAGTGGTTACCTTTGCCAACAGTCAGCGTGCATGCAGCATCTTCTGAGTGTCCAATATCGCAAACTGCACGAACAGATATTCTATGAGTCTAAAGTATACACAATTTGCATTTAATAGGTCTGTAATTCTCAGGGTCGTAGCTGGTTAGGGTGTCCACGTCCCAAAATTCCGGGGTGGGTCCCCATGCGATGATCATAATATTTTTCAAATTTGTTGTTTCAAATGTTGTTAGGGTGGGAATCCTATGGGGTAAAGGTCCCCCCAAATGGGTAATATCGGAGTGGATGCTCCGGTCCTGGTAATTCTAGGTACAGCTCCTAACCACCGATTTTTTCCGCTTTTCATATCCTATCCTTACGTCAAATTGACACACAATAGTTTTTAAAACGAAACCTAACTTTGAAGCTGTAACAGCCTACCCCGTTGTATACTAAAATTGAACAAATAGATTTCAGTTGAAATTGTATCAATTCATGTGGTAAAATATTAACTTAATGCTACTTGAATAAAAAGAATTAAAAGAAAACATAATACTAAAAAATATATATAAACAATTAATAAAACATATAAACTCTTACCTCGTTTGATATATCAACGTCTTCAATTAACGCACGCGTTTGTTGCGAAACGGACTGAATAACGCGTAACAAACCATCTACGCAAATATGATACTGGCTAACGAGCATCAGGGCGGCCCCAGTGTCAGGCGGACTCCAAGAAATGAGCACACTACGTTGTAGACGACGCTCTACGGCTAAGTGGCGTGGAAAAGGCACTAAAAATGTCAAAACAAAATCAGAATTGAAATATTGGGGCCAATGTAAAGAACAGAGGTGGAACAGTATTATAAGCATTTGCCTAAGCCTAAGTTTAAGCGTAATAATGAGCATATTCCTAAGCCTACTGCCTAAGTCTACGCCTAAGCCAAACAAAAACATTAATCTAAAGCTTAAGCTTAATACTATTTTGTAGTCCCACAGAAAAACGTTCAGCCCCTGATGTTTACATGGCCGAAATATTTAAAGTTTTAAATTAAAGCTCGGGCCCATGCAAAGATCATTTGCGACCGGACTGCAATATAGTAAACTAATGGTTTAGACCAATTTTCGTAGTTTGCCTTAGGCTTAGGTATATGCTCAATTTTACGCTTAGATTTAGGAATATGTTTTTACTACTGTTATGGTTCTGTTCTATATATTGAGTATAACGCGGAAGAAACTTTTGATATGAGTGAATAAACGTAATCTACAGGGGGTCACAGGCGTTCAACACGTTGTAGCTTACCCTGGACAGCTGACAGTTGCGTTGAAAATTTCATTAAAGCTCATTATTTAAATTGTTGTACCTGCATAACGACAATTTTTGCCGCATGTAATGAAATACATCTGTTATGCGAGATCTAATTTCTCAACCTAGGATCGGGCCCGTAGCGAAGGGCAGGGGGACGACGGGAAGCTTAGCCTTCCCTTGAAACATTTTGACACCCCCTAGTAGATTTTCAATCTTGCTTGTAAGTCATTAAAAACCCTTGAATGCGCCTCCTGAAAATTTTTTCGCCCCGTCTAGCAAGGTGAGCTGCCTACGGACCTGGCTAAGATTCCAACCATTAATACTCTCGTAAAGGATACAGTTTACCATCGACGCTCGACTGTAAAAAGCGCTACGTGCGAGCCCGTGTGACCTGTCACGTTTTGTAGAAATTTTGTACTGCGCATATAAGTAACAATTGTTTAACCATAACGCATTTTGTATTATTTCGCTTACACAGTTTGACTTAAAAACTGCTCATAGTACACTCTATGTGGTCAAATATAAAACGTTCAGAATCTGCCATAGAAATCTGGTATTTTCAAGCTTTATTGTTTATATCAGACCAAATAACATCAGAAATCAATTTTTTTGATTAATTCATTTGGCGGAGTTCAACCAGATATACAAAGAAACAGAACCCCTCTAAACCTGAGCTTGTTGACAACTTAGCAATCCGACCCATAGCAAGACGGGCTTCAGGGAGTGGTCAGGTCTCCCTGAGAAACTTTTGGCCCCTCCTTGAAAAGTTTCAGTCTTGCTTGTAAGTCATCGAAAACTCTTGTATGCCCGTCCTGAAAAATGTTTAGTCCGTCTAGCAAATTCAGCTGGCAACGGGTTTGCTACTTGCGAGACGCATGAGCTCCCACCTGAGAAAAAATTTATCCCCCCCTAGCAAGGTGAGCTGACTACGAGCCTGCTGCTTACATGCCTCATCTCAAACATGAGCTTATGTAAAGGTGACGACAGAGTCGGATAAAGGCACTTTTGCAAGCTTTAGAATAATCTAATGAGCTCAAAGGAGTAAGCTTGCTCGTGAAATGCTCCTAGGCGAAGATTTTTTTACTGCCGAAACCGAAATCATGTCTACGCCGATGCCTACCAACCTTTTGCAGTATCAATCACTCGCGGTTCAGTGACAGTAACGTTCGTAATATCAACCGGCGGATACGGGCACATCGTCGACGCTTGAAGCATTCCACCCCCAGGCCGGCTAAATCCCCCAGTATCGTGTTGAGCAAATACAGGATTGCTGCTGACGCCGTCAGGTCGTGACTGCCCGCCGTTGTTGTGGTTCCGGTACAAGCTCAGCAAATTATCATATACCGATCCTGACATTAATACGCTACCAGACGTCCGTGGGGGATGATTTTGGTGGACCAGGGATCGGGTCATAATTGAATTACCAGACGAAGTTCGACAAGACTGTTTATGATGGTCCTTATATTTTGGAGCCATATTTCGAGCCGATGGATTACTAAATGACCTGTGGTCAGGTATGGACCTCTCTATCGGGTTGCAATGGTTCAGATTCCGCGGCGTTGATGAATTATAACCAGGTGACATTAACGACGCAAGGGGGTTTTTAAATACAAATCTGCTGCCGAAATTAGCTTCAGTCGTACTTGTGGGCGTGGATTCGCCAGCTAAAGGATTGCTAAATACATTGCTATGCAAATTAGACGATTTGAATAACGAAAATCGCGACTGATGACTACGGGTGGAATTAGGGGCGGGCAAGGGTGTGTCGTGATTTTTACCCGACGGTGGTGTATATGTGTTGTAAGGGGGTAAAGCTGCAGTTGCTAGGGGCTGACCCGCTGTTGTCGATATATATTTTTCTTTGACGCTTGTCTCGTATGGTTGTTGTTGTTGTTGCTGTTGTTGAATGCGATGTTTGAAAAATGATTTGTTTTCTAAAATATTTGAAAAATGATTTGTTTTCTAAAATATATAAAAAATTCATCATAGTATTTATACTACTCAGCCGGCCTTGCACAACGCGCAAAACATAGCGAATGCACAAAAATTTGCATGCAAATTTTCTTTTCACAAAAGTGTCACGTTTATGATCAAAGAAATTATTGTACAGCAAAGTGATGCTGGAAAGTTGTCCAAAATACGCATGTTCGGCATTAAAGCTTTAATTATATCGATATAAACAGAAAGAAAGATACAATTACTAACATACATGGGTTGATGTTTCTCCCCAAACCCAAAGGTACAGAAGCTGACGGCCTTCTAATATTACACGACCGAACTCAAGGGTTATAACCTATTAAACCCGGAATTGATTTTACCTACGGCAGATACGCGGTGTGGCTGTTTGTCAAAGCTTAACAGAACCCAAAAATCAAACCTAAAACAGCGGTAGATACAGACATTTCTGATAGGACAGCAACATATACTAATGGAAAGACACTTCCGAGTGAAACGAGCCAAAAGCTGAACGCCGTTTCAGTCCTAAAATTGTTGGTTTTGATCTCTGTCGGTGGAGGGGTCAGGCTGGAGTGTCCCCCATTGGATCCAGCACTGAAAACAAAAAACGTTGAAAACCATGATTAAAAATTAACATTCAACATTATGCACCTGGCACAGTCATATGCCGAACCCGATGATGCCGTTGTACCACGTCTGCCTTTGAATGCCTAGGCGAATTATGATTGGACGACGTTTTGAACGCCATATCATCTCGGTTACAGGTCGCGACCGCTGATTCGCCAATTAACCCAGACGAAACTCCGGGCCGAGGTGCGTTACCCAATGACAGTCCGCCTTGCATCAAATCTTGCGCAGTATGAAGCATATTGATTGGTTCGTTACGGAAAAGCTGCCGACTTAATGATGAAGTGTTGTTGTTGTTGTTGTTGTTCCCTGAGAAAAGAGGCGACGGTGGTGTACTTGTTGATGATACCGGCGTTCCGGTATTACCGGGCACTTGATACGGGTTATTGTTGCATATGTTTGACTTTGAATGTCGGTGTTGTTGTTGTTGTTGTTGTTGTTGTTGTTGTTGTTGTTGTTTCTGGTGCTGCTGTTGCAATTGTTGTTGTGCTTCTGGATATACCTTGTGCTGTTGTTGTAGTATTTGCTGCGGTTGTTGGTGGTGTTGGTGTTGTAGCAGTTGTTGTTGTTGTTGTTGTTGTTTTTGTTGTTGGTGTTGCAATGATTGTTGAAGCAATGAAGTTGTCACACGCGACTGTAGTGCTGACTCGCCGTGTATTTCGCAGTCTGAAATAAACAATTCTTTACAGGATTTAGACACGACAAACGATATGCTATGTTTAAGAAATTTTAAAATTACGTAACAAAAAGTTAATTTCCAAGTATATCCTGATTGGGATAATACTAAAATGTGCAATATATATTAGATTTTATTTCTGCGAAAGAATAATTATAAGGGCGATATTAATTTTTTATAATTTTATTTCAAATTACTGTGTAAATATGAAGTAAAATTTTATAAAAATTAATATCGCCGTAGTCTAAATTTAGTGTCAGATTTTAGGCCTTGAAATGGCGTTTATGAATATATATTTCATTTGGTTGTGCCGTATAAAATGAATCAGTTATGGTCGATCATAAATATTGTTCTTTCGTATGGTAGCCACGTTTCTGTCAGTGGTACTAATTTTGACATACGTTGTAAAAATGGCTTGCCGGCCCCTAAATTGTAACAGCGCGTCATTGTCCTGATTTACGTCGAAAGCCAGAGAGCAAAAGTATCTGATTCGTTTGTTACTTTGAGGTCAATGGTCCGGCGGTGGATGCAGAAATTTTTGATGAACCGGCGGATGCAGAAATTTTTGATGAACCGGCGGATGCAGAAATTTTTGAGGAACCGGCGGATGCAGAAATTTTTGACGAAGCGGCGGATGCAGAAATTTTTGATGAACAGGCGGACGCAGACATTTTTGACGAAGCGGCGGGCTGGCTAAAGCTTTCAAACGGCAATTTTTATCTTATGCCATCTATGTGAAAATTTTCTGAGAAAGAAAAATTGTAAGGTAAACCCTTGCCATTTTATCGCAAAAAATTCTGACGGGGGGGGTACGCCACCCTGCCCCCCCTCTGGACCCGGTAGTGCCCAGGTAGCATGATCCACCTGCCTCACAAATCATACGGCATCTGAATCAAATACCCTCATTTGCAGCGATAATTCTGGCGACCCCTGAAATCGCCTGCTAGTCATCCTAATTCAAACCCTAGGCAAACACCAAGGTTCCATCGGAATTCCGATTCCGGCTAAAATTCCGGCAAAATTTGACTTCCGATTCCGATTCTTGCTGACTGCTGTTCCGATGTCGGAATTCTGATTTTTCGGTTATGAGTTTTTAAGATCATTGAACTTAGATTTTGCAGTTTACGTTTTGTTTCGTTCATTTGCAATTATTCTGTTGGTGTTCTTCTTTGTAAATATTTCGAGTTGTTACATATATTTTGTCAGCTATATAAACAATTTTTGCTGAAACAGTGAACAGTAACGAAAACAGCCATACTGCAACAAAAGTTAAAAATCATACACCTTTAACTTTTTAATAGAATTATACACTATAACTTGATTCCGATTCCGCTTCCGACAAAATCAAGTTCCTGTTGGACCCTAGTAAACACGGAGACTTACCTGGAATGCGTTCAACATAATTTGATGGTACCAAACCTTGTTGACCAGATAAAAGCTCACCATTGTAAAAACCGTCCTAGAAATACATAAACCAGGTACGGCTTGAGCCCTGACAACCAAACATTTAAAGTAGGTGTATTTTTAACCTAAACCCAAAAATGCTAAAGTTGTGCAAAAAATGCTACTGAGACTAGACACTGAGATTATAATTCAATCTGGCATACTTCAACCGTGTTGGTATGTAACCAACAGTGGTTGGTATAGAAATATACGTCTTTAAACATATCGAACCTATTGTTTTGAGTAACGCTTTTACCTCGTACTGTGTGGCGGAGCTAGAAATTTTCAAAACGACAGGATTACGCGAACATTAACTGAAAAGCCAACACCCGAGCGAAACGAGTAAGAAACGGAAATGTCATTTTTAGTGCTAAATTTTAATACAAAATATTGATTTTGTTCTAATCTTTTCAATGTATGAAATTGACAAAATCCTCAGCGGCGAATGTGTAGTTCGGAAATCCGCCTCTACACATCCACAACAGTATATTTTGAAACATTCGCATCCGTAACTTCCCTTGACGTACACTGCAAACAATGGTGAGTCAAATTGACTCTCTCCGAAATAGGCTTTTCCGAACTACGCAATCTGAGTCAAAATTCGACAGTCGCTCAGTGAGTCAGTCGAATTTGACTCAGGCACAGTCGAATTTGACTCAGTTTGCGTAGTCCGGAAAAGCCCATTTCGGAAAGAGTCATTTTGACTCACCATTTTTTTGCAGAGTATGAGCTAAGTGAGCGAGAAGCTAGACACCGTTTTCTGAATCTCAGCTCCATAGGTCAACTCATTGTCTCCACTGCTCAAAATTTACCTCATCCATTTCACCGTGAATTAAAACATAATCACCGGGTTCGAGACTAAGTTCAGCTTCAGGATTTTCGTTCGGCGAATCGCGAGCAGGATTGTAGCTGAAATTTGCCATTCAATCTTAATCCTGAGCCTAAACCATCATACCGAATACCTAATGTCTACGACGTTGTTCTGGACCTGTTGACTACCTGCAACTTTAGATTGCAGCGGCGCTTTGACCAGAAAATGGCTGGGTTAAAATAAACCGTTTCGTTTGTTAAATAATTTAAGGCATCTGAAGTTGCTTTTTGTGTTTTTGAATTTTACAGTTTTTTAAAACCAAAATTGAAAATATTTCAATATTTCAACGTTGAATATTGCATTAAAGACGAAGTCTGTGAGTTTACACTCGCGCATTGACTAATCGCTTTAGACCTATTCGGGATCGTAGTCAGAGGAGGGGGCGTGTGCGTGGCGGGTTCCCCTTCGGAAGAATTTTGGCCACTGTAGAAAATTTTCAATCTTGCTTCTAAGTCGTCGACAACCCTTGTACGCGTCTGCTGACAAATGTTTAGCCCCGTTGCAAACTGAGCTGGTTGTGGGCCTGGACCCATTAGGAATTTCTGATAGGCAATTTGTATTAGTGACCACAAAGTTATTGAGGGTGGCGCCGGCCTGGGTACCCGAGTCCCTCCACCCCCGCAAGCGATATGGAGCCTCCTTATAATCTAATCTATCACCCATAGGCGCAGCAGCAAATACAATTACAGAGGGGGCACGGCACAAAGGTGAGCGCACAACAAATAATCCGAATAAACGTCAGTACAGCAGTGCTTAACCTGACTTACAACGAAGGCGCAACATTTTTTCAAATGACATGGCGGATTTGTGGGGGTCCCCAGGTACCCGCTCCCCCCAACCCTTTAGAAGGGTAGGGCCAATTGCTCCGGTACCGGTATTACCTGTATTTGGCACGGTGCAAACGAGACAGTGTAGTTCCACGATTTCTTTCCGATAGCCAAGACAATAATTCAGCATAGCTAAGGTTGCGATAACCTGGTGGCCCGCAAGATTCCTAAAATCAAATCATTTTTATTTTACTTAAGTTATACTTAAGTAATTACTTAAGTTGCCGACTAAAGTAAATACTTACATTTTCGAGCAAAAACAAATAAACGCCAAATGTCAGCCATTGTTATAACAAGAAAGTAATAGTTTTGCTTTCTATTGAGGAGGAACTAATAGTGTACAAATTCATTTTGACCAAGGTTTAGCATACCTGAATGGTAAATTTGTAATGTATCAAATTTAATCAATGACTTAAGTATTTACTTAACTTAAGTACGCTTTTAAAAACGACAAAATGGTTAAGTAATTACCTTAACACGTGCTTAAGTACTAAGTCGTTCTTAAGTAGGGTTTTGGAAACCAAGCCAATGTTTATAGGCTTAGCTCTGTGGCGTTTAGTTTTAGATGTAAGCTTAAGCTATCGTTTCGTGTGTGTCATGTTTTAATGTTGCAAGCCCGTAGAATAAATGGGAACCGCGGGAGAATATCTCCCTTGGAAAAATTTTGCCCACCCCCTCTAGAAAATTCTTAACCTTGGTTATAAACCATCGAAAACCCTTGTATGCCCCTGCTCAAAAAATTTTTAGCGTCTGTCTCCAGCAAGGTCCGCTGGCTACGGGTCTGCTTGAGAGTTAAATTGCGAATTATTCCTAGTGAAAAACTTTCCTTTTAACGTTGATACCCTACATTTTTAGCCCCCCCCTCAAACAAGGCGAGCTTGGTACAGACCTGTGCTGTTGCACATGAAAGCTAATTTCCTCACTATGCTTTTGTTATAAAATGTGTCAATGGTACGATCATTCAGATGAAATAGAAAATATTCATGTGAATACAATTTGACCGATGCTTGAATTATAAACCAAGAAACTTTGTTCAAGTGTTATAAAATGTACCTACGATCTCTCAGATGAAATAGTAAATATTCATGTGAATACAATTTGACCGATGCTTGAATTATAAACCAACAAACTTTGTTCAATTTAAATTTGGCCAAAAAATTTAAATAATACAGAATATTTGATTCTACCGCTAAGTCGAAATTATTTCAATTGATCTTCGATTATTCAATTTAATACAACTTACCGTAAATTTAACTTTCGAAAGACCTGGTCGAATTTCTGTGGATATTTTTGGTTTGTCTCCTCCTAGAAATAAACATACAGTTGTTTTTACGCATTCGCCCTCACATATTTAAGCTTCGAGCATGGCTTAATGGTTCAATTAAAGTCGTTCTTTTCTAAAACACCAATTATAACATTCTCCTTTTGTGGTATCAACTGGACAGCCGGCGTTAAACAATGCGCAAAAGTTAGCGAATGCACAAAAATTTGGATGCAAATTTTCTTTTCACAAAATAATCACGTTTATGTTCCAAGAAATTATTGTAAACAAAGTGTTGCTGAAAGTAGCATAGAATACGCATGTGGCGCATTCCAGATTTAACTATATTGACTAAACTTTCTTACACCATAGTTATAGTGGTGAACTTTATTCAACCGGTTCGTAACGAGAACAATCTATTACTTGAGTCAACAAATTTAGGGCATTTTTTTTGCTTTCTCTCGACACCGGAAAACTCCTTCAAGTTCTCATGAAGCTACCGCTGCCTAAACTCAACGCAAGTTCAGGGAACCCTACGCAGGATTGGGGGTGGTTGCTCTTCAAGAACAGTCACTAAATAGTTCATTACTGGACCAGCTAAAATTTCTAATCAAGTACTTAGTACTTATATACTTTGGCGTTCTATTTAGAGCGTTCTTTGTATTAAATTGGCAACAGAACATGAACAGAGAATACTCTCCCAGGGTTTTTTCATCTCAAAATTAGGGGCCAATTGGCCCCTAAACACAAATGTTTAGGGGCCAATTTACGTATATATATCTCCTAAATTGGCGAAAAATCTATGTTCTCTCCCCTCAACCGATGTTTATTTTGTGGGGCGGGGAAGTAAAAAAGTGCTCAATCTTTGTCGGGCACACGGGGATTTAGCACAACTTAATACAATCGGTACCAAAACTATTCGCTGGTGCCAAAATGTTTCCAGGAAAGCAATACGGCACACGGAACCTAGCTTGTTCGGCTAACAGCCAGGCTCTATGGCTCACCAGGATTGATGTAAGCTTATGCGCCTTTCACAATAACACGGACGGGACTCTCGGCCCGGTCTCGGTATGCGTCAGTACTGGTCAGGTTTCGGTCTCGGTTTTTTTGACTCTCCGCGGTTTGTAACCGAGACCAGAAGGAGACAGATTTTGCATATGCTGGTACACCTGTATGTTATTAAAACTTTAGGTTAATATTTTGAGCCTGATTTTGATTTTGAGACATTTGAGCATAGAAAAATCAGATATTTAACGGCGCCAACATTTTAGGTTGACGGACCCTCGCTTATGGGGTTAGCTGCTATCCTTGTGTTTGACCCTCCATAGACTGAAAGTGTTGCCGTGTCGCTGAATTTAGTTGCTTTCAACTAACCGCAACGTTTTTCAAATTCAACTGCGATACTTTGATCACCGAAATTGTATGATTTTATATTATGTGGACTATTTGGTGCTGTTGTACTATGTTGTTGCTGTTGTTTTTGTTGTTGTTGTTGTTGTTGTTGTTGTTGTTGTTGTGGCTGTTGTTGTTGTTGTTGTTGTTGCCGCAACAGAATTGCACCACTAAATTGCGGTTGGCCGCCGCCGCGTCCTGATCCTGAGGGCAGTATGTTGTGTACGAATCTGAGTTGATTAAGGCTATGATTGTTAGATTTGTTGGTGCTGTTGTGATTGATTTTATTATTATTACTATTGTTACTGTATTTATATTTTATTCTATGGTGCAGCCTGTTATTGTTGTTGTTGTTGTTGTTGTTGTTGCGGTTGTTGGAGTTAAAGTTGCGTAAGTTGCTGTGGCAATGACTACTTGTCGACGGCTGTTGCTCGTCTTCCGGGCTTGTTTGAATATCAATTGAACGCTAAATATACAATTATATTTAATTAAGTTCAGTCTATAAATAAACACTAGTCTGCCAGCTTTACGCAACGCGCAAAGTTAGCGAAAACCCAAAAATTTCTATGCAAATTTTCTGTTCATAGAATAAAAAACAATCACGTATATTTCATAACAAATTTTTGAAAACAGCGTAATATTGGAAATTTGCCCAAAATACGTATGTGGGGTGTTACAGCTTTAATGTATACATATATGTATCCGAAAGTTAACATTGTATAAACCACACTGACATATAATGTAGCAATGGTTCTATAATTTTTCTTACTTTTAAAATAGGCCTTGTAACTTAAGAACCACAATTTCATTTAAATTTTGAGATCGCCGTATGTTATTACCGTTCGCTTGTTTGAAAACCTATTACTACCGGGAGGCACTTGTTGCTATTCACAACAATATTCGTCCTTAGAAGATAATAACAATGATGCAGTGTTCACAATATCTTGTCTCAGCTGCGCACCAAAAACGTCATATGGTAGGGTTAACGAGTGTCAATTTTAAAAATTGTCACTCGTTAACCCTACCCTAACATTGAAAACATATATAACCTTACCCTAACGCGTGTAACAGCTCTCTCTGTGACACACGTTAGGGTAAGGCTAACAATCGTCGACGATTTGTCGTTTCAAAACTTGTCGCCCGACAGTGTTGCCCAACATAAGCCTATGGGACGACAAATTGCGAGTCGACAAGACTTCGGATTACAAATCGTCCAGTTGTCCAGTTGTCAGGTGACGAATTGTCGTGAAACCAGAAAAATGACTATTACTTTTGGCGAATCAGAATGAAACAGCGTTCGAGGCACATAAACACTAGCGGTGGCAGCTGAATGTGAGGCACCGTACCATTGTTGTTGTCGTTGCTGCTGCTGTTGTTGTTGTTGTTGTTGTTGTGGTGGTGGTGCTGGTTGTTGTTGTTTGTGTTGTTGCGCAACAATGGGAATACCAACAGTGTCGTTTCCAGTCCCGACTGCAGTGGAAGAATTCGAAGCGCACGAGCTTTGCTGTCGGAGTCGACACAACTCTTCAGTGAGTTGTTGATGTCGCGCAGCTTGCCATTCGTATTTGCGTTCGAGTTCTTCGACTTTTGACTTAAAAGTAATTATTAAATTAAATTGTTTTTCGACTAAAAATTATTTTTGTCAATTTTTCGGTATTCATTTCAAATTTTTATCGTTTCATTTTTAAATAAAAAAGTTTTTGAAACATAAATTACTTAGCTACCATCAGTGAAGATGAAGTAGCCTATACACGGGTCGATAGGGAAATATTTGTCGCCCAGAAATTTTTCGACACACTAGAACAAGGCGCTTATAAAAGCTTGAAATTTTCCTTGTGCGCAACACTCGCCAGCGAAAGAAATGTTTACTAGTACACCTTTGACTTACCTCTAAGTCAGCGACACCACCTGCGCGTTGAACAACAAATGACGTTGACAATCTTTGTTTATTGTCAACTCCATGACGCTTAAATAATTACAATTGAAAATTATTCAAATGTTTTAGTTCAAATATCAAATACTGAATAAAATGAAAATTAACGTAGTTTTCCATGAGCGTAGCCAGCATTTTGGTTTCAAAAAGTAGTATATATATTATATATATAATATATATAATATATACATATATATAAATATATATATATCAGAATATATTTATACATCTTTATATATATATGTATGTATATATACATAAATATATAGAAATAAAGATTTTCAAATATATTCTGATATATATATATATTTATATATATGTATATAGTAGTTAGGTCCCGCTAACCTGCCGGTATGTTGAGCTTAGTTACGAGCCAAACGTTTTAGTAGAATATGCTTATATTATCATATTGTATTGATTTGCATGTGAGACTGAAGATTTTCCACGGGGGGGGGGGGGGCAGAAAAAACGTTTCTGGTCTTCCCCGGCCAGAAATCGTGTCTCAGACTCTCCCAGAAATACGATTTTGTAACAAATATACAATTAACCTATATCATTAGTGAACTTCCAACAATGATAAATAGACCTGGTGTAAGTATGATAAAAAATGTCGAAAAGTAATTTGAACTCTAAATATTGGACCAATAATGCCAGCAATAGAGGTGTGCCGGCATCTTGGCACAATTCCAATCATTATTTTTGTAAACAAACGAAAACTCCATGATAAATAAAAATTGGCCAAAAACAAACCATTTCAAAAATGCAGTTGAGTAGAAACAAAAGTTTAAAAATATCTGAACAATACTGGACACTATTGAAGGAATATATTTCTAAATATATTCCGACTATGAAAATCCACAATTTTCACTATCGAGTTCCGGTATTAAATTTCACCGGATGTTCTCGTAGTTTTTGGTGTTTGAAAATTTGAATGTTTATGTTATTTGATGATTTTTTTTGTTTCGTGTATCTAGTAACAAGAGCACGACACTAGCGAAATCTAGGAATAATTACGCTGAATTTCATAAAAATTGCTATTTAGCGATTCAATCGGAAGCTGTCCGCCACCGGATGTTATAATTACATTGTGCGATAAATTGTGAAAAAATAACCCGTACGATAGTCTCTTTTTCCGGTTCCGGCCGGTATATTTCAATTTCGGCTACTTCTTTCTCAGAACAAAACTCGAAAGTTTATAAAACTTTACATCAATTTGGATGTGACTCTGATTTGCACTCCGTTCGTGCGGGCCCGTAGCCAAAGGGGGGACAGGGGGATCAGCCCCGTAGAAAAATTTTGGCTCCCACTAGAAAATTTTCAACTTTGCTTGCAAGTCATTAAAAACCCTTGAATGCCCTTTCTGAAAATTTTTAAGCCACCCCTTTACAAGGTGAACTGGCTACGGGGATGCGTCCATACCACAATTTTTAATTTGCAATTTTAGTTTTTCTCAATCGCACTGGTGCAAACCAGTACCCACGTGTTGCGGACAACTGCTCTTTAAAAACAACTTATGCCTCATTTCCTAGAGATCGCTGTCGAAAACCTAAACACAAAACCATAGAATATTTTGAGTCAACCAGGGTAAAAACAAAGTTTCATATTTCAACCCAACAAGCATAAGTGTATTTTGATACTATCGTTTTGATAAATATGTTTAATAATTATTACGCGCATGCGCAGTACAAAATCTCTACAAGACATAAAAGCGAGTAGAAGCACGTTATAGTTGACTATTATTTGAAATCTATATATTTAAGCTGAAATGCCCCGTATACGTATTTTGGGCAACTTTCCAGCATTATTTTGTTTACAATATTTTCTTAGAACAGAAACAAATGATTGTTCTGTGAAAAGAAAATTTGCATGCAGATTACTGTTTTATTCGCTAACATTTGCGCATTGGGCAACGGCGGCTGACTAGCCATAATTATTTTGTAAAATTCTGATCGTTACTGGAATAAATGTTTAAAGATACTAACTGAGAATTTTTCCACTAAATTTCGTAGCGAAATATTTTAAGTAAAGCAGTTCTAAGTTACGCAGTACCATAAAGAGGCGTTCACGAAAATTTTGCTGCCGATGCGGTGGAGGTAGAACCACACGAATTACGGATTACCGGTCCGCTGCTCTGACCATTGAGCTGCGCAGCCATTCATTTAAGCAAAGTTGAGTTGAAACCATTTTTCTAAATTTGGTTCATTAGATGAGACACAACATTTAACGGATTTTTAATTGAACAACAATTGAAAGCACAGGATACGCCATGCGCATTTTGATAAATGTTACTTTTAGGGCTGTAACTGCAGATTAAGCACAATCCGAAGCCCAAGCCGAAATTTAGTAATCAAACTGAAACTGAGATTAGATTTTTAGCTCGCTTCGCTCACGAGTTTTCACTTCTAGAGCTGTCAATAGCGCACGGGTAGCGGTCTGACTCTATCCGAAATACACTTTAAAACCAAGAGCGGATAATGCGTACTTTTAAACAGATATAACTGATTGCATTCCATGAGCAAAAAATGAACCCAGCGCGTGTTGCATTTTTGGCCTCCCCCCGAAATTTTGTGTGTGTGGGGGGGTCAGTTTCCCAACTGACATATCCTATTATATATTTCGCACGCTTGCAAAATTCTCTCATTGCATTCTTCGCAGCTGTCATCATTCGCGCCGATTTACGAATATATTCTTAGTCAAATCGACCTCCAAAATCAAACGGGGGAACCAAAAATGCACGCTGGTACAGCTTGTGTCATGCAGGTCGCAGTTAGTTGCATACTCTTGCCTAAGAGTGATCATCCACTGTTGATATAAACTGCAGGCGCAACATTCAAACGAGGAAAAAAAAGATAACCAGATCATTGCAAAAATATACACAAACCAGCGACCTTTCGGCGACAAAACCGATTTAAATTAAACTGGTCATAAGTTCTAAAGTGTCAGTTTTGCTACCCAAAAACCTGTTAACCAAGTTCTACCAGTCCCCAGCAATTGCTTGTGCTTTGCGTTGAGCGTTCAATTTACGAGCCTCAACAAGACATGTGCATATTAAAGGGGGTTACAATACGACATGAACGTATAAGCACATGGGTTAGCCGGAGATAGTAGGCCTGTTCTAGAATTACGTCGAGTGATGATAAAATATACACTTTTATACTGTAAATTCCAATGAGTTGATTTTATTTCAGAATGAGTTAAATCACTCAGTAGTATGAGTTACAGACTATCCGAACATACAATTTGGAGTTGATTCAACTCATTTTAGATTTAATTAATCAACTCCAACGGAGTCAACTCAACTCGGAGTGAGAATCAACTCAGCTCAGAGTGAGTTAAAGTTTGCTGTTATTAACTCAGAAATAACTAACTTTCCACGGTTTGTTGGCAACGAATTCTTGAGATTATACCCTCTGAAAATAAAATCGTGACGACATACCTGAAACACGGTTGTAATTCTCACAATAAGGGGAGATACCAGGTAGTACTAAAATATACACCTGTATGGGATGACTATAAATATCTTTTTATCAGGGGTGAAAAGGCAACGGGGGACGCATAAGCTTGAACACCTCTTCCACTTCAAATACGACCTTACACATAAAGCTGAAGTTAGACCGTGACATACAGGCGTTATCAAAGGCAAAACCCTGTGTAGTATCATGGTAAAATATCAATTACCTTCAGCACTAGATACCAATACCGGCTCGGCCAAAAGCAACTACGTGAAAAATAACCGACACCCCAAGGAAAACATAACCAACAGGGGGTCCACGAACCAAACGGGGGGAGACCCCAAGAATAAATGTTCGATCTCGAAACGGTTCTGCTTGCTAATGTAAAATTTCTACAATAGCATGCAACTGAGAAATGTGTCCCCTCTGAACATGTTTGATGGGTAAATACGAAGTCGTTGCTGACGCCAGCGCACATGACAGAAATCAGTAGGAGGAGCATACAAGTCTTTTCGATGACTTACAAGCAATGTTGAAAATTTTCTTTCGGAGCCAATGTTCTTCCAGGGGACTGAGTCCGCCCTGACAACCGGGGTTGAAAACTACAGCATTGAGGGTTACCACCCCCGCCGATAGTTATGACAGTGAAGCGAATAGAATAAAAGCGAAGAAAACAACAAAGTAAGACACAAAAAATACAGCGTTAAAACTAAATTAAACTCAACGTGACAATAGTTCACACTACCGGTAGCGTTGCTGCCCAGCGTTTTGCCTCTGTAGTGAATTTTAGACTCTCCGTCGTCTAAACTTTACCGCACAACTATTCGTGATATATCGGTGCCTTAATTTTGGAGTCGTGCTCAAATATTGGCAGGGGGTCATAGCGTCCAAGGAACCCCGAACGACAGAAATATTAGCTCTCAAAATACAATTAGAAAATCATTAATGATGATTTAATAACGTAATTTTCCTAACAAGACCTGTTTGAATTTTTGGGATCTGTCCTTATTGGCCCGATCACTGTACGCTCCGTTGGTTTCGAACGCAGGGTAGACGGTATAATTCAGTGAAAGGTTCAACTGGTAAAGGGCGGTGGCATTTCAAAAAACGGGATAATTGAAATTTATCACCGACATGTGCCTGAAATAAAGCGGGTTTTAGCAGTCCAAT
>JASANG010003322.1:117500-132438 GCA_030248215.1 Enoplolaimus lenunculus
CAACTTAATTGTCATTCGGAAAACTTTATTCAGTCACAAATTTACAACCCTTCCGAGATGAAACGCTGGCTTACTACTGCACCTGCAGTGTTTATGGTTTCCTAAACACTACTACACGACTGAAACGTACTTTGCTCATTGGTAAAGGCATGTGCGTCTTAGGTTTAAACGAACCATAAGGTTTTTATTGAGGAACCAAAATTCGAGGTATGTCAGTCTCCGTAACCGGTAGGAGGGGGGCGAGATTGCGACAGACAGGGTTGGAACCAGGCCAACAGCGGCGGTTCCCCCAATTAAAAAATGGGCAATTCAAAGCATCACCCCGTCTTTGTGAAATACGATTATTTATTCATCATTAGAAAGTTATAAAGTTTGTTGAAACCTTGGGGGCTATTTTTTTAATATTTGAAATGTTTTTATGATGCTGATCTGGTAAAGCAATACGAATAGTTTGTACCCACGTTATTATGTCGCAAAACCCTTTAAAGTTTTTTATTTTCAGAAAATTAGCAACTTGTGAAAGGAATTGTGGTGCAAAAGTCTTGTATTCACAAGTAAACGATAACACTTATCACCTGGAGTGTGGGCCCGTAGCCGAAGGGGGGCAGGAGAGCTCAGCCTCCTCTGGAAAAATTTTGGTGCCCCCTGGACAATTTTCAACCTTGCTTCCAGGTCAACGAAAACCCTTGTATGCACATCTTGAAAAATTTTCAGACTGCCTAGCAAGGTAAGCTGGCTAAGGGCCTGGTTACCAGGGTGAGTACACTTTAACCCGGAACGGTTTTTATGAGGACAAGAATATATTAACGTTTTAACAGGTTTTAAAATTAATTTAACCCATATCCTCACATCATGTTTTCAAATATTTCTCACTGAAAAATTTTTAGCCGCGCTAGCAAGGTGAGCTGGCTACGGGCTTGCTGGAGTCGTATTCGCGGCAGCGTAGCGAGCGACAAACCAAACGCCATTTTAGTCCTAAACTTCAAAGCACACGCTTGATTTGGACCCTGTATTTAAGGCACAGTCCAGGGTCACCCTGAAGGAAGCGTAAGTGTATGTGTAGCTCCTATCACCAGTTAGTAACAGAATTTCCAAACAAGCGAACTACGATAGTTTCGACGGCTTTTGCGTTGACCAAAAATGCGCCCATCGCAAAAGTTGGGCAATTTTAAACAGAACCATTCCTCAGAGTTCGAAAGTTACAAAACCTATCACCAACTGCTAATTGGACCGCTACACACATTTAAGAATATGCATAAACGTTTTCGCTGATTTTACTTTCAAAAAAGTTTCAATGTTGTCGGAGGATGCAAGCTCTGCGCAACAATTATTGTACTGTCTGTAGGTGCCCTCAGACCAGTCCCATGCCTAAAGCGGGGCCAAGGGGACACAGTCCCCCAAGAAATCGCTTTCCCCTCCCCAGAAAAGTATAAACCCGGTTTGTAAATCGTTTGAAGTACCGGCACGGCTTTTGTGTAGCTTTTTGATCCCGTCTAGCATGTGGATCGAGCAACGGTCCTGGTTCAGGCAAAAGCCGCTTATGAAGCAGATATGCCGCATAAATTGAAAGCTAAGCTTTTTTTGTCCCCTCTACAAAAGTTCATGCTCTCCCTATGTGACTCAAAGTCCTTGCTAGGGGGGTTGCGTTTGAAATATAAGGTGTGGGATACAACCTTATTGAGACAAGGAATGTTGCACGAAAATGCAAATTTGAATATCCGCAGATCCAGTGCCGGAGCAGGCAGCGGTGGGGCTCCCCCAAATTCCTGGGTGAGGGCGCTCAAACTCGCGAGCGAAAATCCAGACGAATTTTAAAACTTAAACGGTTTTTGTGTCAACCGGTTACGGTGGGGAACCCCTTAGGGGTGGCCCTCCCCCAAATGGGGTGGTAGGGGGGTGGCTTCTCCGGCCCTGCTTGGATCTCTTGAAGATTGAACACTTCCTTGTAAACAAAACACTACATGAAATACATTTGCCGGAACTCGGTACCAAAAACAAGCATGTAGTTGTCTTATATAAATTCCTTAGTACAATAGACACTCTGGTTCAATATACCAAGCGCGACGAACCTAAAAGAGTTTCGCTGCAAACGAAATATCAAATTTCATCCCTCGGGCATGGGACCCATTGCAAATCGGAGCTTGGTCGTTTAGGACCCTGAGAGGGCAGCAGGGGCGTCCGCAGAAAATTACATTTGAGGACGGGGAGGGGTGGCGCCGAATCATTTTTGAGGTGCCCATCGAAATGGATTCAAAAATCAATTTTAGTCACAACGTTTGGCCGACTATATTTGGGGGACATCAGCCAAATTGGAGGGGGTGGGGCATGGTCTCCCAATGCCCCCCGCGGGGAAGCCCTTGCCTGAGGGTATAACGTCATATTCAAGTTTTCGGAACCGAGTGTAGGAATGACCTCTATGGTTGCAGAAAATTGTTCTACAGCTTGTTGAATGTTGTTTATTTTTCCAAAAATTTTGCTGGTGGATGTATATTCCGTTATTCTGCCCATTGTATACGCCTCTGGTCATCCACTGCACCGAATTTAGAGGGACAGGTTTTTGAGGGTTCTATGATTCGGACTAATTTTTATCTATATTTTTGACAAAAATAGGTTAACGTATTAATACTAGATTTCACTATCCTTTTAAACCACGAAATGCGAGCAGTTACCGTAACAAAGTTCGTCTTTGGGGGGTCCTGTCTTCAGTTAAACTCGAACCCGGTTTATATTTCGAACAGTACTTCGGAAAATCCTAAACTTCAAAAGCCAGTTAAATGTGTTTCAGTTACAGTTTGAATTGAAAATATTTTAAACAAAAATTGCTATATTCTGTGGCACAGCGGTCACGGGGAGGTCAGTGAAGCCGGGTACTACAAATGCTTCATTTGCGAGGTTTTTTTTCCACTATTACACATATCGCACATCACCGTCTGCGTCTACCCTCTCTCGTTTTGGAATCAGCTGCTGCACCCCTGGCTATATTTTCATTTAAAACTTCCGGGTGATAAATCAAGTAAGTCATAAAAGACTTAAAGTCCTAAAGGTATGATCAGGCCACCGGAGTACAGACATTTTACAATTTAAGAGCGCAGAAGCTAATCCGAAAACGAGACGGGCCACAAATGTTAACGCGATATATAATGTAGGGATCGACCGGATCCGAGATCCGGGTCGGATCTCTGCAATTTTTAAGATCCGGATCCGGTAAAATAAACTACCGGATCTCCGGATCCGAAATTTGATATACAAACAAAAACATACCAAAATTGGTGTATGTATTTCAACTAGGCGTACGTAATCTAATTAGCACTGTCTGAGCATTAATGCTCTGGTGGAATGTCAGGTTAATGACATCCACGTGGACACCAGTATCGTTAGACTTCTTTTTTAGTTGCTGCAAGTTTTGTTGACTAATTTTGCAGGAGAATCAGTTGAACTTTTTCTGTTTTATATACATTAGGTATTGAAAAATTATCCAGCTAGTAGGATCCGGATCCGGGCCGGATCTGAATTTTAAGATCCGGATCCGGATTCGGATCCGGTAAATGCAAAATTTTGGATCCGGTCGTTCCCTAATATAATGATGCATAAAACATCGCGAGCAAACCTTACTATTTTTTCATAAGATTTTCCGTTTTACGATATGCAAAATTTTTAAGTTTAAAAAATGGTATTGTACCCGCGTGAATCCCGACTACTGTGCCACTATGACAAGACAGGTAATGACTAAGATTTAGCTAAAATACTACTTGTGAACACCATATTTAAGCCTACCCTTAAATCTGCCTGAGACTTTAGATTAAAGACAGAATTAAAACAAAATGAAAACAAAAGTACTTGTAAATCTACAGATATCAATATTGGTGCCAAAGAAGTTTTCTAGTGGGTGGATCATATCTATATATTGAAACTAAAACGTACCACATACTGATTTTGGGCACCGTTACAGCACAAGTAAACATAGTTTTTAACAATTACTAGTCAGCCAGTTTTGTGCAATGCGCAAAAGTTAGCGAACACACAACAATCAAATTTTCTTTTCAGAGAACAATCACGTTTCAGTTTTTAGAAATAACTATTGTAAACAATTTAATGCTGGAATGTTGCCCAAAATACGTGTGTGGAGCATTCCAGTTTTAATATATGGATAAGAGATCATTTTACCAAAGAATTAGTACGTGTAAATTTACGTATATTCTAATTCTGTAAGCTTATAGCGTGGGTTGTTAACAAAAGCATTGATATATTATACACCTTGTGAAAACAAGTGAAACCGCAGCGTTTTAAGGAAAGTTACACGTGGGTGCAACTACGGATTCTAGTTTAATACACAAAAACCCTTATCACTAATCATACACCACTCTTTAAAAAACTGCTGCTAACTGTTCAATATTAAATTCCCGAAATTCATTTTTGAAACGAAAAAAATATAAATTTATTGAAAAAACCGAGACATTTCAATGCGTAAAACACTACTTTGCGTGCGTGGGTTCATAACAACTAAATTCCCATAGGATTTTTTGAACACCGAATACATATCGCTTAAGCGTGACTAGGTTTAGTATACCTAAATTTACGCACACGATCGCACGGGCGCTTGCCAAGGGGGCGGCCACGGGGGCTCAGACAATAAGGAAGAATTCCCCCCCCCCCCCAAAGAAATTTTCAACTTCGTTTCGTTAAGTTGTCGAAAAAACCCTGTATACCTAAATGAAAAATGTTTAGCCATCCTAACAAGGTGATCTGGCTACAGGCTTGCATGTTCCAAAAAATTTCGAAAGGGGGTTCTTCGGTTGCAAGCTGAAACCGATTCTAAAAGGCACTAATGCGAGATTGACGTTATAACTGGGGCAGTCGGGTCACGTTTTGTGACATGTTCATTGAACATCAACAGAAATTTCTGCTATCACTCCACATGTATGTTATTTAATTGTCTCGTGATATCATTCCGCCATATGCAAACCCAGTTATGTAGTTGGCTTAGTAACCATTGTTAAAAAGATCCTGTGATCTTGAAGGACGATGTAGGAATTATCATATGATATTGAAAGACGAAACGTGGCCTTTAGGCCAGGAATCAACTGAGCGCTCAAGGTTCAGGATTGAACTCGAGTTAAAGTTTTGGTTTATTATGAGTTTATACAGCTATGTACAGCGCAGACACTTTTTAATGTATACCTTATTTGATACAATTGCACCGATGAAATTTACGTCGATTGCAGTGAATTTTGGTAGCAATCTACTGACTACTCAAAATGTTAAATAGTAATTCGCTAGAAGAAAAATTGTTGATTTGAGAATTCACCACAACTATTCTACTCTACGGCTCGTGCATTAACTAGGCCTTAATTGCTCGTCTTACCGACAGCTATGCCCTTAAGAGTCTTTGGTGTTGCCCGGCAAAATAGGTTATATCCTAGGACAGTGAGCCCGAAACACAGCTACTTATCCACATGTATCCCTATGTATACCGACAGGCGAGTCTACATGCGAAAGTATACGCCTTATGCCTTGCTCCCCTTGTACTTGCTGTTGTGTCGGGCTCACTGCTGATTGTTTTAAATCCTTTCTGAAAAGCTGCACGTGTCAAAACCGCGAGATCTAGACAAAGGCACCGGGGCCTAAATAGTTTCATATTAGACCACGAGACTTAAACTTATTAGGTTTTTGTAGAAAAGTTTTCTATAGGTTTACTCTCTTATGCCGTGTCTGTTTCCGAGTGTAGCTCGGCTCCATAGCCTTAAGCTTAAATTTTCACAGGCTGTACATTCAGCAGTTTGATTGTCAACTGGACGGGCCTTGCCACAAGCTTAGATCATTGGGGCCTGGCTAGAATCGTCTCAAATCACAGGGTATATTGAAATTTTCTAGACGGTAGGCCTCAGCTCTTTTAGTTGCCATATCCTAAATGCTTAGCATTAGGCTGAATTGGCCTCCCTACCGTACTGACAATCAATCCTGCGAATGTTTTTGTCAATCTATGTTGTGCCTAATTTTCTTTAGAATTGTCGCACAAATGGTGCCTCCTTGCAGGTTTTCTGATTTAAAGTTTTCCCCCACCCCAAGGTTTATACAAAAACTTTGTACCTGCGTTGTCGCCAATGACAGGCAAAATTTAGCCCAAAAATTTACCCCACACCCCCTTTGTGAAAACTGAAAATCCTAACTGGGCCCCCTCTTAAAATTTTGACCCCCGTGCGCAACGCACATAACCCCCCCTTGCTTCAGCGCCCCGAAACTCTCGTGCACACTAAGTCGCCTCCGTGTGCAGAGAGATCGGTTTGCTGTCGCGGCTCGAGCACGCGAGCGAAAACCGAAAAATGTAAAACTGAACTGAATGTTCAGCCTGTGCAGCGGTCTTATATACCGCCGGAGCTCCAAATTTCAGCCAATCCGCGCACCGCAGAAACAGACATTATACGCGGATTTCATTGGTTTAACTTTTGCGTCGTGAAGCAGCCAATACGAATTTAAAACTGAGCTCAACTTGAACCGATTGTGATTGGCTGGGGAATTTGACACACAATTTTCAAACGCGCGGTTTTGAGGGGGGTTACTGGGGGTTACTCCCTATTCAGGCTCGGGGCACGGGAGTGTGCCGGGGTGTAAGGACAATGAGGAATACGGCAAAATCTGCTCTCCCATTCCCCCTCTTGAAATATAGCAACCACGTGCAGCTTTAGTTGTAGGGCCTCCCATTACTATCTTCTAGAGTCCACTAATTCCGATCATACACTTATGCCTAACGAGGTAGAAATGTACATTGCAATACTTGGGTGCGAAATAAGATGGATGCGACATTTGCAGAACTGAAAACACAGCGAAAAAACAGTGCAACACACAAAGAAAAAACTATACAGGGGTGAATAAGACAATATACGGGGTCAAAAAAAACACTCAAAACTTCATACAAACGGTTATAACGCATAAATATATAAGAAAAACCAAAACCCTGGGTGTTTTCGCTTAACTACCTAGCCCGGCATATGTACTTTACTCAGTCACCCCTTATTTACAAAGTAAGTTGACGAGAGTCCTAACTGGCGTTGCGGACTAGCCTAGGAACCAAGAAAAGTGATGGTCTCACGTATAAAGCTAGCTCCCTTAAGAGTATGTATGCGAAACTTCGAAACTTCAACAGGCCACAACTCCCCACATACCCATCAGCGGGCCCAGCTCGGTATGATTTTACTGTCTGGGACAATAATCTAATTTAAACAATACCCAATTCAATGCTATAGTCCAGAAAAATGCAGGTCGCACTTCCAAAAACACCAAAATTTCTAAAACTTGAATCTATTATAACTTTTTAAATATTCACCTGCGGACCTTGTTAGGGGTGGTTTTCTGAACCGGGGTAACAAAAGAAATCGAACGGTACGACTTTTAACATTGAGTCTTGAGAAAGCGAAAATCGCATTTTTAAAGGTCCGCTCCGTAAAGTATGTACACGCAAACTTTCAGAATTTTCAACGGACCATAACTTTTGAAGTATTCGTTTGCGGATACTGTTTGGGGTAGTTTTCTTGCTCTACTCAGCTAGCCGAATCGAATGATACCCATTTTAACCCAATAGCTCGAAAAAAGTTGAAATCGCGTTTTTCCAGGCCGGATCCGTAATTTGTGTGTACATGTAAATTATCAAAATTTTCAAATGATCGTAACTTTTTAAGTTTTGATTTGCAAACCCTGTTTGGGGTGGTTTTCTTACTCAGCGCGATGCGCAGAATCGAATGGTGTCCATATTTATGGTGGATCGCGAAAAAGTGAAAATCGCATTTTTCGGGATCCGATCCGTAAAGCGTACACACGTAAAGTCTTAAAAAGCTTTGATTGACCATAACTCCTTATGCATGGGTTTGCAGACAGGGTTTGGGGTGGTTTTCTTGATCAGCTCAGCGAGCTGAGTCGAATGGTACAGATTTTAACGTCCGATTCCGGAAAAGTGAAAATTGCATTTTTCGGAGCCGGGCCTCCGGACACACACGCACAAAATCTCGAAGTTTAAAAATGTCTATAACTTTTGACTACCGCATTGCGGGCTATAATTGGGGTGATTTTCTTAGTCGGCACAGTGCAGGGAAATTGCCTAATGCCAGTTTACATGCTATATTCAGTAAAATGACAGCCAAAATTTCCTAAAAACCCAACTCGCGACCAATACTCATAACCTACATTCCCGCTAATTTTAGACGTTCGTTCACTGTGCAGGTTCGGAGTGGCTTTCTCGGCCAAAACAGAAGGCCAAGACGACAGGTACTAAATATAGAACCCCAGGGAGCCCAAAAATGAAAAGAAATTTCAAAATTTGAGTGTCAAGAAATTCAAAATTTTCACAAGATCCTGGTTTCCGACCTAAAACGGCAGCCGGGACGGCTTACTCGGCCAACCCGGTGTGCCGAACCCAAGAACGCCAGCTCCACACCTGAGTCCTAAAAACAACGGAGCTCAAATCCTGAAGTCCGGTTGTCCTAAGAGACAGACGACCATCGCTCTACTTGATTACCTCCTAGAAATACTGTTGCGCCTGCGCAAAACATAATTTCACCTATCCCCTTGGCGTACCCTGAACACAAAAACAAAACTACCCCCCAATCCTAAACTAACTACCCCCTTAGGCTGAGGCGAGGCGTTGCTTAACTTAAAATTCAAAATTTTAAAATTCTCGACTGCCGTTATATGCAGTCTCTCCTTTTCTCTCCCCAGACGGTGCACAACGCACCCTTGCCTCTCTGAAAATCACCGCCGCCCCTTGTGCAAACATCTTGCGGCTCCCCCTTCCAAGATGCTGTTTCTGCTTTCAAAATACACCGCGTATGCACACTCTTATAGTTGCAGGGGAGTTTCAGGATCAATGCTCGACACGTTATGACCGCTGATCTCATACCAGGGGACGCAAAAAACAACTTGGGGGAGCGCGTGCTGTTTAATTCATGACTACGCTAGAACTCTAGGTTCCAAACGGTACCGGGTCATAACGCATATGGCAGTGCTCAAATAGCCAAACTGAAAGGACCAAACCCTATCCCCCTCTCACGTAACTCTACCCCATAATTTCTATACCGATATACAATTTCCTGCACACGTTATCTTACGCCTGCACTGAGTAGTTTCTTATTAAGGGGTACGAAGCGGAAATTTATGCAGGGGTGAGTGCGCGTGGAAGGCATCAGACACTGAAAACAGCTTGCGCAGTTTAATAGGACAATTAACCCAACTAGCCGTCCTGACCTACTTGGACCCTACACCCTATTATCTGCCTTCAAGATGTCGACCCCAGCGCGTGTTTTAGCAGAGCCTACACTGTATAGCCGAAACGTGCGGTTGTACGTGCACGGTCGTTTTTAGTGCAATCTACTAACTCTAATCAAGTTTTCCGGTGAGCGTGGGGATGGAGCTCAATTTCTGGGGAGAATTGTGTCGAGGTGGGACCAACACTCACCCAATCCTTCCGAGGCCCGCCAAATCCTGCCCTGGAGTGACCAAAACATTATCGTTCAAAGCTAAACTGGGTCACCCCCCCATTACAGTTGGTTCCCCAACAGTAATGTGGAAAAGATTTCAATACAATGCGAATATCCTTCTAGTCACTCAAAATTCTAGTCAGTGCAATGTGCAATCAAAATACTCTAGTCAAATCTTCCAGCACGCCAAGGCAAAATCACGCCGAGTAGGGGTAAGAGAGGGGCGGCGGTAGTTCAGGGATACGTCGTAAGTTTCCATAAGCAGACCAAGAGCCCAGCCAATCTTAAACGAAAATTTAGGCCCTATACAACTGTCCATAAAATAAGAATAGCTAATATATATACACATAGGTGAGCACGACAGCAAGCAAACAAAAGAGATATGCCTCGAAATGGACAACATCAAATTAGCAGGACCATTGCAGGTTGATTGCGAGGGCCCTGCCCCTGTCAGGATGATACCCCCATTTTGACTGCGCCCATTAAATACAAAATTTCCTTGTAAACCTCAACTGGGAGGTTTGAAATTTTAATCTTTAGAGGAGGAAACATTAAGAAAGGAAACGCTAAGGGGCTGGTGCTTTTGTTAAATTCTTAATTGGTAGTCCGGTGATATCTAGTCAAGTTTTAAAGTGATATATCTAGTCGGGGATCTAGTCAGCATTCAGGTGGGATATTCTAGTCAGGGTGAAAACAGCACCCGGTTCAAATTCCAGCGAAGCCTAGTAGTGATACCAAATTAATTTATAATCAGCCTCCTAGTCATTTTCTCTAAATTAACATCTAGTCATTGGGTCCGGAGAGCTAGGGCTTAAAAACTAAGGTAGGATCTCAGTAATTCAATCAACCCCGAGTAAACACATATATATACAAAATAATGATACAGGACATCATGAATACTAGAGCAAAAATGGGAAAAAGTTACAATAACAACAAACTACATGAACCGTAAGTGTACGCGTATGAACCTTATAGAGAATTAATGTCCCTCCTGTGCTAAGTAGGTAATTTCGAAAAGTATTCCTAGTGATGTATGTCCGGTCATACTGTTCCCAGTCAGATTATTAAGGACGGAGAGGCTCAGCTTAAGCTGGAGAGGCGGCCCGTGTGATTTACGATATCCGTGTAAAATTAAGAGGGACGCAACAAAAAGGAATTAAGCGGGTGTGCCTGGCTGTCGTCATCAGATAGTCATAAAAAAAATAACAAAATATGTCTGCGAATATCATTATCAAAACAACAAAGCAAATGACAATTGAAAATACTAATAACAACAACAATAATAATAGTAGTAATAATAATGACAATAATAACAATAATGAATTCTAGAGATCCCTAGTGTGGATCCTGAGTACACATCATTAAAGAAATGGTGTCCCTGACAATATTCTTCAAAAGTACTTTACTGCAACCAGCGTATTAATATTATATTTTAAACACTCAATCATACTCTACATTATTAGCTTTTATTTGCCATTATTCGTTTTTAAACAATAATTCTTCTATTAACGCACACTGCGGTGCTAAATATGAACGCCCAATTTCCAGGGGGCGAATAAATATAAATCACGTCCCACAGATTGCTAGCCACGTATTTACAAAAATACTGTAAGGCATATATAACATTATTCGGTTATATATTTGACAAAAATTGTTCGTTTAAAATACAAAGCGGAATTTCACAGCCATTCAATTTCCTATTAATACCTCGTTCAAAAATCGACCATATTCTTAAAATGTCAAGAACTATTGTCTTTAACGGCATTTTTTAAAGTTTTAAAAAATAGTCAACTCGCAGCCAATTGTCGCGGTCGGTTTTCTCTGACGTAAACTCTTATCAACAGCGACTAAAAATCCATTAGCAGATACCCGTATTTCGCTCGTTTATATTTGCTTAAAATAATAATCTACTCACGTCATAAAAGCAAGCTGAATATTAATATATTCCAAGTAGGTCGTTGACGTAAAAAAATAGCTAAAATTAACACTGAAACATAATCGCTTCATTGTTTAAAATTTCGCCATTCAAAATTGCATTTTTATTTGAACTCACAATGGCTAAGAACGGTAAAAGCTTCCGGTTTTTTACAGAAGGAAATACGGCGTATTTGTCTATCAACGTCATAGCAGCCGCATTGTAGGTTCTTGAATAAAAAACGCTTAATTAAGCCAAAAATGAAAATCATTTTGAGTTTAAAATGTCGCAGTTCAAAATTCATTTATTTAAACTTTTGAAGTTCGAAGCGTTAGCCAACGCGGGTTAGCGCACAACCATCTTTGTGAATTTTTTCTCAGAGATTTTGGGAATTTTTTTCAGTTAGTAAAATATAACAGAGTCGCATTTTTTGAATTTTTTATAAGGTATAATTAATTATTTTACTTTCAACAAATCTTAGCTGCAAACCAGCTAAAAGTGACCCCTCTTTTTCATAAAATGTAACCCTGGCTGCCTTTCCAAAATGTCGGCAACCCCCCCCCCCCCCCCCGTTGAGAATAACCAAAACCGGTAAAGTTTTCGGGGGGTTTTTTGTATTGAACGGATATGGAATGAAAAATGTTCGAGAAAATTGACCCAATTTTTGAGTTTTTAAATTAAATTTGATAAATGTTAACAAACGAACATCATAAATAAATCATTTTCCAGCCAAAAACTACTGTGACCTTTGGCTTAAGGCCAGCGGTTTGTGGTGTGCCAGTGTATCGTGTGACACTGTCAAATTGTTCGAGATTCACAAATCGCCCTTGGTTTGCAAGGTATTTAAACAGAACGAACGTAGCTGAAAAGACAACATCTTATTTTTGTTTTACTTAACACCAATCACTTTGTGCTGAGCAAAATTATTTCGTTATTTTTGGTTATTTTGATTTTATATAGACAGTCAGGCCTCGGTACACTGCCGAATCGTTGGGAAAATTATACAAACACCATGGCTTCCTAAAAGGACCAGATATTTACCGGATTGGCCCAAAATCAAAACCTTTGTAGTATCATTTTGTACAAAAATCGTCCTTGGCTTCTTGCTCGTTTCGCTCCTATGGTTTCGATTATTTCGCATCTCTCGACTTACAAACATCCGGATCCGCCACTGCTGTCAGTGTTTTGTATCTTGCATTTTGTATTAATAAATATTAATTTTTACGATAATTTTTACCACAAATCAGGCCGATACGTTTACGTTGAATTAAAAGAATAAAACAAATTTTGTGAAATCAATATTAAAAAATACGTTTTTGTTTCAATTGAAAATTTGTAGCTGAAACCGTAAAATGTTTGTCTAAAAATTTCAGCATTTTCTCGTCACGTGATCCAAATATTCATAAATATTCGTTGGTTGAGCAGGCGTTTTTGTTGGCTACGGCTCAAACCGGCCCATGTAAACATCAGAAGCGGAACGGTTTTCTGTTGGACTATAATGGTGTAAGCCTAAGCTTTAGACAAATATTTTTGCTTGGATTAGACTTAGGCTTAGGCTTAGGCTTGGGAATATGCTCATTCTTACGCTTAGGCTTAGGCTTAGGCTCAGACTAAGGCTTAGGAATATGCTTATATTACTGTTCCGCCCCTGTTCTTTACATTGGCCTTTAAACCTAACCTACCATATATACAAAAGTAGCAATCACCCACGCTATTATGAAATAATGTAGTGTTTGAAAACGTTCCAGTGGCTTTTTTTTCTGGTTCAATATGGTTTGACGTAAACAGCACACGTGGAAGTGCAAGATGGTTAGCCAGTTGAAATTTAAATACAGACACCTGTGTAGATAATAAAAAGATTGTTTTTCGTTAAAAATTTACCATTTTTATACTTTGAATAAATTATTTAGGCAGTTTGGAACATTACGGATGCCAATTAAATTTAATTTGAAAACGTGGTTTTATTTGCACAATTTAAGCTCGCTGTACTGAACCTAAAAACTATTACGTTTCGTTCAGACAATTTTTGAGTTGTTAACTAATTATGTTTTGAATATAAGAGTTTAATTATGATTTGTAATATTTAAGCCAGTTGCTGGTCTCGACCGCGAGCCACAAGTTCTGGCTTAGACAGCGAATCAAATTGTGGTTGTGGCCGATTTTTTGCAGTAAGTCGGGCCCGTGGCCATGTGGGGTTTTGGGCCAAGACTGCCTCAATCCATGTACTTAAAAATGGATTTCTCTTGCGCAAAGCTAAACTTAGAACTGAGAAACAACGTCTAATTTGTTGCTCGCTTGAATCGCTCAGTTCTTCCAAACGCAACTGTTACTGTAGAACTCGTGGTTACCTAGACAGTTCCCAATTGAAAATTCTGGCTGCAGTAGTGACACGAATAAGAGGGGAGGACTGATATTTATTTAGATTCTCCTGAGCGTACCCCCTGTTATTCGGTTACGGGCTGTTTTTTACCCGCCCTCCGACGCTCTTCGTTACCGATATTATCCGGTACTAACCGTCGAATTAAACGTTTATTTGTCTAGTATCAAAATCTTGACCGATAATGCAAGGTTATACTATGGAACTTAAGTATGCTAATGTTTTGAGCTCAAATTTAATTGAGCCTGAAGTTATTTTTCTGCACTGGAATCAGGCATAATTATTATTCATGGACTCTAATTAGGGTTTACGGACTCATCCGCTTAGGAACTCTTATTAGGGATACGGATGGTGGTTGACTGGGACTCAAAATGGACACCTCGTATTATCCACCCCTCTTATTCGGTTCACTATAGTGCGCACATTCATAAAACTTTGAACTTTTACGAACTTTTAACTTATTTTCCTGACTTTATGCAAAAGTAGAAAGCAAAAATTATTCAAAGTTCGCGTTAACTTCCAAGTTTGCTTCGCCTACGACAGCGGCAAATATGTTGCCGGCGCATCATATGCTGCAAAATCAAAAATTATTTCATAACATTGTCCCATGTAAAGATCAGTGGCGGAACGTTTTTCTGTGGGACTGCAATAGAGTAAGCTTAAGCATTAGACTATTTTTTGCTTGCCTTAGGCTTAAGCTTACGCCTAGGAATATGCTTATAACACTGTTTCGCCGCTGTTCTTTTTACATTGGCTGTAACATTTCAACTTTCTGCTGAAATATTTTTACCGCACTTCGAAAAATTCCTAATTTTCTACAACAAATTGCGAACATTTTTTGCATTTTATAACCGAATAAAGAGTATATTTTTAAACATAAAATCTTTTCCCATTCGCTTCCATAACACCTGGACCACCTATTTTTTAAACAAAAGTACCGATAAATAAACTCCTGGTAATTTTTTGCCATTTTTAACCCAACTTTATTGATGCTTAATATCTTTTTCGGTCGTTGACATTTTTTGAGCAAATCGAGGCACAGGTAAGTATTTTTCTTCGACCAATAATACACCAACACTGTTGTCCATGTATAGAACAGGGCCGTATCGTTTTTCGGACGGGTTATAAACTGAGTTTAGGTTAAGCTTTAGACTAATTTTTTCCTTAAACTTAGGCTTAGGT